>JAQQSZ010017962.1:0-10680 GCA_028646595.1 Phalanger gymnotis | reverse complement strand
GGGGAGAAAATCTGTAATTCAAACGCATGTGAAAATCAATGCTGAAAACTAAACATATTAAAAATAAATTTAAAAAAAAAAAGAGTCTATCGAAGGCACTTGATTGCCTTAGTGCTGAGAGGCACTCCAAAACAAAACACAACAAAAAATCTCACTTTGCTTGCTATTACAATGTAGTAAACCAATATTCTTACTCATTCCTAACCGAGTTTCTATCCCATTCACCACAATTGATATTCTAAATCGTCTCTTCTCTCTTTAAGGGAAGCATAGCATCCCTTCCACTTCCCATCTCTGCTAAGAAGCTCTTATTTGACTGAGAAAATTGAGATCATGTGTGGTGAGCGCTCTCTCTCTACTTCCTCCTCTTCTCATAACCCCGTGTTTTCATTTTGTATTTAATCTGTACATGCATGTACAAATACACATTGGCTCATTCATTAGAAGGTAAGCTCCTTGAGAGCAGGCACCTTTTCAAAGTCTTCATATCCCGAGCACCTAGGATAGTACATGGTGCTTAATGAATGTGTGTTAATTGTGTTTTCCTGTCTTAGTGTATATATACAATTAATGTGTACATTCACAATTAGTGCATTATACATACACAATTAATACACATTTATAATATCCAATTTACTAAAATGCAAATAATTAGACAGTCTATTATCTTTGAAGTCATATGCAAGGGAGAAAAGTACAATTAAAATACTTAATTTTCTTAGAAATTCAGAGAATAGGATTAGAAAAGAAATTACCACAAAAATAAGAAAATACAGGACTGCCTAATCTAGGCATCTCTGATGTATACATGAATATGATGGAATTGGACTACGAGAATAAAAAGTATTATAATTAGTCGCCAATCAGGTAATCAGATGTTTTACTAAAAGCCTGTTAGAACAATAAATAGTTTAGTGGAGCATAGATGAAAATTATAAATCTAAGATTTACTTTTCTTTCGAGACTTCTACCTGGATAGCTCTAGAAAGCACTTGGTGAATTAATGAATTTAAGAGTATGCTGTGTTCAAGGTTGTGCAGAGAGCTGGGGATCCAAACACAAAAGGAACACAAAAATCCTTGCCCTCTAGGAGCTTACATTCAAATAAAAGAAGACAATACATATAAAGGAGTGGTGGCCAAGCAAGGATTATTTTTGACTGGGAGGTCATGGGATGTCACCATTGCTAAGCCACAGAGCAATTAATTGACATGACCTTTTTAGAAATGACAGTATTAATTTGGTGTTGAAGAAAGGATACAGGGGTGCCCACATGGCATGAGGATGACTACAGAGAAGCAACACTGTGTATCTTGGTCAGGTTAGTTATGGATAACTTTTCTATTCAGAGGGCAGAGCCTTAGAGTGAGAGACAGAGAGCCAGATCAAAGGAGTGGCATGAAGATGTTGGGAAAGGAGATATTATAATAAATGCCAGGTGTAAAGTTAGACTGAGGCAGCTAAGTGGTACAGTGGATAGAGTGACAAACTTGGAATCAGGAAGACTCATTTGGAAGAGAAATCTGGCCTCAGACATTAGCTGCACGACCCTGGGTAAGTCACTTAACCCTGTTTGCCTCAGTTTCCTCATGCGTAAAATGAGCTGGAGAAGGAAATGGCAAACCACTCCAGTATCTTTGCCAAGAAAACCCCAAAAGGATCACAAAGAGGTAGACAACAATCGAAACAACTCAACAACAATACACTTAGATGTGTAGATAGCAACTGATAGGTGACAAAAAGATCTACAAAAGGTTGTATTGCATGTATTTTTCTCAGTATTTGGTTGGGCTTTTTTGTTCATTTTTGGTTTTGGACCAGATGTAAGATTTAATTGGTATAGCTGATTCTTGATGAGAAAACTCCCTTTACCAAAGCTGAAGGGCAGCAGTTCTCTCAAGGTCTCAAGAGTTGCCCAGGGGCACTGAGAAGATATGCCTAGTCTCCTACCATAAAGCCTTTGATCATCTGGTTTGGGACTTGAACTAAGGCCAGTTGTATATCAATGATGCCACAGTGCCTATCTAACCACAGAGATCAATAAGCTGGACATTACCATTCCTGAAATTTAACCAGATCTCTCCAAAAAACACCTCTTCAACAGCTGGACTATTAAAATTCTGTTTAACTTTTATTAAACTGGAGTTATAATGTCCTTAACAATGTCATCAATGGTACTCTGAGACTTCAGTAATTGTGAAGGATGCATGACAGAAAGGATGGGGAACAAATTTAAAATGTGCATATCCTTATATCATTCCAATAATAATTTTTTTTTTACTTCTAAAGTTTCTTTCATCTACCTCACTGTGCCTTAGAAACATCAGCTCATTAATCTTCAGAAGTCCCCTCAAAGGTGTACAGTATTATCATTGCCGCCATGACACCTGGGCAAATTGAGACACCAAAAAGATGTAGTGACTTGTCCAAGCTTCCTCAATCACTTTTTTGGCAGAACAAGGAAAAGATCTCCTGAGATTTTGAGAGAACTAACAAAATTTAAGGTTTCAGAAGAGCCACGTTCAGAGTTTATTCTTTACCTTCCAGTTAACACTGTCCTGCCCTAAAGTCCAAGTATGGCATTACCAGCCCTACTAAAAACAAACAAACAAAACAATCAAGCAGAGTTGTTTTTAATATTCTCAGCTTCTCCTTTGATAGTTCTTCCCCATATTTGTTAGCATCCCTTTCTTTCCTCTAGCACTGTGCCCTTTTCTCGTTATAGCAACCTCCTCCCTGCTCTCTAAATCTGCTCTTAAAATAAGATCCTGGAAATCTATTTTGACAAATCCAGCAAAGTGTCAGAGACTGCTTCACCTCCCATAGGGCATTTGCATTTTGACAGGGACTGGATCCTTATACAAAAGGAAAGAAGCTGATTCAAGCATTTGCACAAAGTAGCTTTGGGAAGGCTTGGGTGAGTGGGGTGGTTAATGGCACTTTTCCAGGACACCACTTGCTCTGCTTACTATGCAAACTCATAATCATAACTCATCACTTACTGGACTCCATGATCTCTGTTTCATAAACTCCCAAATGAAATTTTTGCCTCTCTTCTCTTTAAAAAAGAAAATGGCTCTAGGACATGCCACTAAATAAAGCATCTAGATCAAATCTTTGCTCTGTAAATACGCCAATGCATCTTTAGAAAATGCTCTCATGGTTTTCTGAAATCTAGCTCTGTAAACTGTACCTTCTCTCCTTTGGAGGCAGGTAAGAACAGTGAGCTCTGCCTTCAGGTAAACATCAGTCAGCTTTCTTCCCATTCCCATTCGCAGAGCTAGCTAGCTATTTTCTGACCTCTCCTACAAAGCTATGAAGAGGTGGGGCAAAGGCAGGAAGCAGGTTGGAATATACATCTTCCTTCAAACTTTGTGTCTGTGTAAGAGAAACAAAGAGCATGTTTTATAAATTGGAACGCCAAGGAGTCAAGCAGGTGCCAATGACACAGGTTTGAGGTGATTGGTACGGCATCTGTTAGAGGCTAGAATATTGGGAGGAGTGAGAAGTCTCAAAAGGGAAGCACTCTAAGACTGGAAAGTTAGAGGAAGGGACAAGGAGAAGTAGGGTTTCCTTTTTTGTTTTCTTAATGCATCCTATATACAACTTGTTATTTTTTTTTTATTTCCGTGAAGATAGTAATACAAAGATAGGAACATCTTATGTATAAAATCACCTTCCATTAAAAAAACAAAACTGTGTTTTGTTTTAATTTAAGGGAATTTTATTCTGAGTCATAATGGAAAAACTGAAATAAAACACCCTTCCAACAACTAAAAGACAGGGAAGAGGAATTGTACACATTCCTAAAACACAGGACGGTTAATTCAGTTCATAAGTTGAACTGGAAAAGAAGGGTTTGCAGGAGAAGGAAAGAAAAGGAGATTTCTTGGTAACCATCTATGTCTTTGTTGAGAAAGAAGGATGGCAGTGATCTCCAAAATGAGTTTGCTCACAGTGGGCTGTTTTCTAAGACTGCTAGTCAAAGCTTTGTGGAGTACAACTCTGTTACAATTTTGCTGCACGATGCCAGGCAAATCAAACTTCTCTGTGCCTAAGTGATCTGAGCTATAAAATGAAGGGTTTACTGGATGCTCTATCTAGAGCAGGAATGGACCAACCTCAGAGGCAATTTGGTTCAAGTATCTCATTTAACAGAGAGGAGTAGGGAAGAAGAGAGAGGACAAGAGAGAGAGGGTGGGAAGGAGGGAAGGGAAAGAGATAGAGAGTGAGGGAGTGAGTGAGAAGATGAGAGAGAGGCAGAGAAAGAGAGAGACTGAGGCCACTGAGGGTTAAGTGACTTGCCCAAAGTCATTTGGGTAGTAAGCCATCCATCATGTGAATTGTTTAGACTAAAGGACATGTTCCTTTTAGTTATGAAATTCTATGGTTTTATGATTCTCTGGTTATGTGGAAATATGAAATAAAGAGAAGTAATAGGTCTTCAGAAATCTAATTGAGATGCCAGAACTTCTGAGATGGAGCAAGACAGAAAAGAGACAGAAACAGATCTAAATGAGAGGAAGGAATCACTTCTTGGGGGAGGGGGAAGTAAAGAGAAGCAGAGTTTTTTTCTTTCATTTTGATTTTAAGTGAAACTATATGTGGGGGCGGTGGCATTTTTGCTTTCTATTTTAGGATTTTTTTTTTAACATCAGAGTCAATGCCCTTTTGTTTCTGGAGCCTTGAAGCCAAACTGAGTGACTCAAAATAGTCCCTAAGACCTGTCTTTTTGAAAGTTTATAAGGAAAAGTGAAATAAAAAACAGAAGGGCTTGGAACTTGACCCTATTTTTTTTCCTTTCTGAATTTTCAAGAAAAATCCTTTGTTTTTCATTCCTTTCTTTCCCCCTGGGGCTGGATTATATTGTCATGCCCTGGAGAGAATATCATTTCTGATGCAAACTATGAAAAATGCCCAAGAGCCTGTAGAAGTTGAGCAAGTACTATGCTGCTGCATAAACATCTAGCGGATGGAGCATTGGACCTGGAGTCAAGAAGACCAGGGTTCAAGTCCTCCCTCAGACACACACTACCTACGTGATCCTGAGCAAATCACTTAACTACTGTCTGCCTCAGTTTCCTCATTTGTAAAACAGGGACAGCAGCTACCTCCTTGGGTGGATATGTAAATAAAATAAGATATTTTTAAAGTACTTTGTAAACCTCAAAGCGATATAATAAATGCCATTTATTATCATTATTATAGTTGTTATTTAAACATAGTTCTCCAAACTTGGGCAATTTACAAAGAAAAAAAGAAGTTTATGGCTTTACCACATGTTCAAGGCAAACTGACAAAATTGCTAGAGATCTGGCATTGGAGGCAGGAGGTTAGAGTCCAATCCCACCTCTAACACAGAGCTGATGGTAGGAAAGTTACTTAATCATCTAGGCAAACAGCTCATCTGTGTTTGTGCAAGGAGTTTCAGCACAAGAAGTTCCCTGTGCTAATGAAATCACAGATCTAGATAAAAACACCCTGGGCTCGGATAGGATAGGTGAGATTTTGCCCTGCCTTGCCCAAAACCAGACCTGTGTCTGACTTCTCAGCCTCTAACTTCAAACCATGCCACCTCCACCCAGGCCGTTATCCTCCTGCCCCCATCTCCACTGCACCAGAGCCTTGGACTGTCTCTGGAATCACCCTAAGCTTAGACAGGTGTCTTTTTGCTCTATCTTGTTTCAGGCTTCCACCTGACTTACTTAACACCAGCTCCAAATCATGATGCCCTTTGTGTGATGACTCTCCTGCAACCTCCTTCCCTCGGGTTTCCTTTTAAGTGCAGGCTTTCTCGTGACTGGCACTATCTTGCTTGTATTATATCCTCGGTGGTTAGCATAGAGCATGGCACACAGTCAGCACCTAATCAACCCTTTGCCTATCTCTCTAGCAAATATAAAAATAAACTGGAACACACACAACGGGAATACAGAAGTGTGTATACAAATAACTCCTATAAGGCCCTTTAACCTCTCATTGCTCCATACGCATAGACCAGTTCAGTCACTCCCATGAAGTGAGAGCAATGAATACTTCCAGAAAGCAGGCACTAAGCCAATGTAGTATCACCAAAATCATGGCCAACAAGGATTGGAAAAGAACGTCTATATTTTAGATAGGCTTACCCCCTTTCTCTTTCACAAGAATCCCAGCCACAGACCAGAATCTGGACTAAGTCTGGGATAAGCCAGTCTTGGGTTGACTGTAAGCTTATCTTGAGTACCTGAAAGCATTTTGATTTAGAATTGCCAAACAATAAAGAATTGGTATTGGAAATTTTCCTCTTTTTTGACAAAGTTCAAAAGACAAGAGAAACTATATATAGTGCCATCGATTAGGAAATTAAGAGTGGAAATCTGTCCCTATTACTTCGGGTTGCCATTTTACTCAAGGGAATACTAATACTTAGCTTCTCAAGCTACTTAGTTTATGCAGTTCTTTTATTGGTCTCTTGTCATGACACTTAAATGAAAAGGACCTATTAACTGAAACATTTCTCTAAATGTAAATACCTAGGCATGTCTAGGCTAGCATTTTAACAGCCTTCAATTACTCTGTGTTTAAGCTTTTCCAGATGAGTTGTTCATTGGTGAAATATGGCTCCTTTTGTATGTTACATGTTCCATGTGATCATGTTCCCATTTGTTTTGAAAATTTGAAGTAATAAGGCAAAGGAAAACATTAGGCAAGTAATGAAAATGAAAGGCTATCTAATGAGGATAGTGGGAGTAGGGTACAAAGTATAAGGAAAAATCTATTCAAAAATCAAAGATCTATCAGAGAATAACTAAGATGATCCCAAACTGAACTTACGAGGAGACTGTAAAAATTGAATTCCATCGATAAATAACATGTCATGTCAGGGAAAGGGGGAAATAATTGATAAAAGCATGAAGAATTAGTATTAGTATACTCAAAAAAATAAATATCACCCCCAAATTTCTCATATTGCTTTATCTGGACTTCTTAGTACATAACACATTTTGTCTTCTATCGCAGCTATTAGTGCGTACTTCTTACAGCCCCCATAACATTGTAAGCTTCTTCAGATCAAATACCATCAAATACCGTGACCTGACATTTCCAGCTTTATTTCCCTAGTACTAAACAAGTGCCTCAATTACATGTATGTAGGTTTTTAATTAATAAATTACCACCAGGATGGGCAACCTCTAGTCTTCTCTCGTATTCATAGCCATATCATTTATGGTTCTTCATAGTGTTCTCCAAAATAACCCTCACCTTCAGGATTATGGATTTATATACACTTATATGCCTCTCTGACATAGGGTGCTACTACTTTAGCCTTTCTTTTAGATGATAACATTGTGTGATTTAAAACCACATGAGACCTTGAGAGATTTTTTTTTTTGGAAACGATATAGCCTTCCATTGTGTGAAGAGTCTGATCCCACCAAAGTTTGTTGATGTTTTTATTGTCAAATTTCCTTAAATGTGTTTGAATTTAAAATTCAATTTTATAACTTAAAAATTCAATAAAAATAATTTAAAATTATCTATATTATGTATATTGGCATGTACACATTTGAGATCATATAGGATGTCTGTTGTATTAGAGAGAAGCAGCATGGGAGAACTAGACATGCAATCGGCCAGACCTGAATTTGAGTCTTGTCTCATCCCCTTACTGATTACGTGACCCAGAGCAGTTCACTTAATTTCTCTCAGTCTCAGTTTCTTCATCTGTAAAATGTTCTTTGAACTTAATAACCTTCAGAATCCATTCCAGTCTAGCACTATGATTCTATGATTGTCTTCTCTGTGATTTTCTCCTAAGAAATATTTCATACCATCTTTAATATCTCTCTTCTTTCTCTGCCCTAATATCCAAATGGAACAACTTCATCTCTATTGCCCCTTTCACCATTAAGAGATTGAGTTTAGCAGTCACTCAAAGATGCACTTCTCTAATCCATTTGTCATGAAATATTTATATTAGAGTTGTCTGCATTTTTGTCACCCCTTATTCAACTGAAAGTTCTTGAAGGGAGACATCATGTTGTGTATAAGCACTTAATAAATGCTCATTGTAGTATATTTACATTTGTCATACTAAGGCCAACAACAGCTCTACATATATTGTTCTTTTGGAGAAAAGCAAAAGAATAGCAACACTTCTATTTTTCCTTTTGATTAATAACAATAGTCATGGAGCACAATATATGTACAAAAGATAAAGGGAGGATGAAGCAAACAGACCACAATTCCTGTCACTGAGTAAGGGCAGAATGGTGCATATGGTAGGAAGAATAAAGACCCTGGCAGTCAAGAAAGATCTAGATTCCAATCCTGCCTCTAACAGGAGCAGACTGAATTTGTGTAAGCTGCTTAATTTTTCAAGATTCTTCAATTTCCTTATCTGTAAAATGGGGATAATACCCATAGAATCATTCTAAAAATCAAATGAGGTAATAGTGTTTTAAAACCTAGAAAAGCACTATATTATTTCACAATCTAATAGCGAGAGATAAGATATGTATTTGGAATAAGGACAGCTTCATCATATATTAATTTTATTATTAGCAACATTTAACCTCTATGAAACCCCAATTTCTTCATCTGTCCAATAGTGATAATAATTATGCTATCTCTTTTAATAGGTTCTTGTAGAAAAAAACTCTGCAAACTTCAAGAAGAAATATAAATGAGATTAACATTATGGAGATGATCATGTACTATTAGACCCATTTGTAGCCATATTAGAAGAAGGAGAGGCACAAAACCCAACATGAACAAATGCCTCGATTTTCCAACAGTTAGTTCACAGCAGCTTCCAGAAAAGTAGTGAATGAGAAAGGCTGTGAATATGCCTTCTGATCACCTACCAAAATGTAGTAATGCATCAAATAAACTTTTTAAAAAAAGGATTATATAAGGTGAAAGAAGAAAAGAACGTGGATAATGAAAGATGAACAAAGAAAAAGTCGAAGGCCACAAAAACAATGAAGAAACACTGTAGGATGAGGTAACATCAGGCACAAACTAAAGATGAAGAAAATAATTCTGTAATAACGGAACTAGAACCACACCTCAAAATAAAATGAAACTGCCACAAAAACTCCAAAAGGGATTGTAAGGCCTAAGAAGAGAAATGACATCAGTAAACTTGAAATTGCTTAGACTCAAGAGCTAAAGCAAGGGGTGGATCCCCTGAAAAGGAGACTATAAGAAATGGGACTCAAAAATATAATTATAATAACAAGAAATATTAGGGAAGACAAAGTCAAATGCTAGCAAAATTAAAGGAATATGAGACATATACAATTTAAAAAAAAGATTCAGAAGATAGAGTTAGAGACAGAATCTAAGAATTTTGTCTACTGAGAAAAAAAAAATAAATAAAAATTCCAATGCCACATTTCAGGGAATCATACAAGAAAATTGCCTGAAATTATAGAAACTAGGTGACAGATTTGAATTTCAAGTCAGAAAGCATTTATTAAGTGCCTACTAGGTGCCAGGCAGTGTGCCAGGGGTACAAAGAAAGGCAAAAACAGTTCTGGCCCTCCAGGGGCTCACAAGATGCAAGCGTCAGGTACAAGTAAGATATTTACTGGATAAATTAGAAGTAATCATAGAGGAAGGCACTGGTATCGGGGGCCAAGGAGAAGCTTCTTTCAGGAAGTTGAGGGAGACTTGAAGGAATCCAAATGTTGGGGGCAAGTTTAATTCCAAGAATCTATTAGTTCAACTTCGATGTTGGAAAGAAATGAGACATTTGCAAGTCAATGAACAATTTAACAAAAGGACGTTTATTTTTGTTCTAATTCAGCAGGCAAAAAACATTTATTAAGTGGTTATCGTGTACCAAGCACTTTGTTAAAACCTTGGGATACTAATAAAAACAAAAAGAAAGAGACACACTACCATCAAAGTTTACATCCTAATGGGGAGGAAAACACATAAAACAGAACCAAGAAGGGATAAGAGAAAAGATACAGCTAAAGAGGCATAGTAGCAAAGTCTGGAGTAAGCTGGGCTACGATGAAGTATGGCTAGCCTGGGCCCATTCCCCAAATGCAGGTCCCAGAAGAACCTCAATGATGGGGAAAAGGGGACAACATGGCAGAGGGCTATTCTTTTTTTTTGTTTTTGAATTTTTATTTTATTTTAATTTTTTTTATTATTTAATATATTTAGTTTTCAGCGTTGATTTTCACAAGAGTTTGAATTACAAATTTTCTCCCCATTTCTACTCTCCCTCCCATTCCAAGATGGCGTATATTCTGGTTATCCTGTTCCCCAGTCAGTCCTCCCTTCTATCACCCCACTCCCCTCCCATCCCCATTTCCCTTTCTTTCTTGTAGGGCAAGATAAATTTCTATGCCCCATTGCCTGTGTATCTTATTTTCTAGTTCCATGCAAAAACTTTTTTGTTTTTGTTTTTGTTTGTGAACATCTATTTTTTAAAACTTTGAGTTCCAAATTCTCTCCCCTCTTCCCTTCCCACCCACCCTCCCTAAGAAGTCAAGCAATTCAACATGGGCCACATGCCTATCATTATGTATAACCCTTCCACAACACTCATGTTGTGAAAGACTAACTATATTTTGCTTCTTCCTAACCTATCTCCCTTTATTGAATTTTCTCCCTTGACCATGTCCCTTTTCGAAAGTGTTTGTTTTTGATTACCTCCACTCCCATCTGCCTTCCCTT
>JAQQSZ010017961.1:0-10680 GCA_028646595.1 Phalanger gymnotis | reverse complement strand
TTTTTCTTGCAGGCTTTTGATGTAGGCTCTTTGACTTTGTTGACTTCTTCTGGCGGTATGTTTTGGTCCTCTTTGTCACCAAAGAAAGATTCCAAAGTCTGAGACTGAATTTGAGTACATTTTCACTGCCTGGCCATATTCCCAGCCAGCTTTCTGGACTCTTGAGTTTTTCAGCATGGTATGACTGCTTGTATTGTAAAGAGTACTTTGTTTTAAGTTCGAGGGGCTGTGCCATTGATTTCAGAGCACTTTCTATACAGCCAGCTCTGCCACACCAGCACTCCTCCTTCCTCAAGAACCACCAACCTGGACCTGATGCAAATCTTAAGCAGGCTCTGCACTCCTGCTCTGATTCACCACTTAATTCCTCCCACCAGGTGGGCCTGGGGCTGGAAGTAACTGCAGCTGTAGTTCTGTAGCTGCACCTCCCCCCACTGCCCCCAGGGTGGTTGCCAAACTGCAGACTCTTTTCATTCTGTCCCCCGCAGGTTTTCCTACTAACTTTCTCTGTTGTCTTTGGTGTTTGTGGGTTAAGAAGTCTGGTAACTGTCACAGCTCACTGATTCAGGGCGCTAGGGCTTGTTCCACCTGGCTCCTGGTCTGGTTAGTCCTGCAGCCACTGGCGCTGGGCTCTGCTCCCCTCTGCTCCGTGCGTGACAGACCTCATCCAGTGACCATCCAGGCTGTCCTTGGCTGGATCCCTGCTTCCCTCTGCTATTTAGTGGGTTCTGCAGTTCTAGAATTTGTTCAGAGCCATTCTTTATAGGTTTTTGGAGGGACTGGCAGGGAGCTCATGCAAGTCCCTGCTTTCCAGCCACCATCTTCAACTTCCTGTCTTATACCTCTACTTTAGCTGTGGGTGCCGGTTTCAGCCTATAGTAGTTTCCTGTTTTGAGAAAGCCCTTGAACCAAGAAATATGGGACACAGGACATCCTAGGAGTAAGGAAAGATAGGAGCAAGATTGTGGCATTGAGAAGAAAGTGCAGAGATGCTGAGTGTATAGTTTAGTTTTAGAGAAAGCTTCTTGAAGAAGAGACAGATATATAATAAAACTGTGAAGGTAGATTGGGACCAGGTTGTGGATAGTCTTGAATGTTTTGTTAATGGTTTCAAGGTAGTCAGTAATTCTTAAATTATCTTTCCTTGATCTACTTTGTAGGTCAGTTGTTTTTCCAAAGAGATATATCATGTTTTATTTTGCTAAATTTCATTTTATTGCTTCTTGATGTTTCATGAAATCATTAGCTTCCACTTGACCAATTGTTACTTTTAAAGAATTATTTTTCCCCCGTAAGCTTTTGTACCTTTTTTTTTCTATTCTACTTCTTAAGGAGTTCTTCACTTCAGTGATTTTTTTGTACCTTCTTTTCCATTTGGCAATTCTCCTTTCTAAGGAGTTCTCTTGAATAATTTTTGTGCTTCTTTAACATTAGGCCAATTCTGTTTAAGTTCCAGATAGCTGGTAGAATATTTATGTCATTTACATAAGTACATTCAGAAGGAAGAATAGATTTTTGGCAGAAGATAATTCCAGATTCAAACATATTGAGTTTCAGGTAGTCAGGACATCAGTCGGAATCCAGTAGCAGATGAAAATGTGAGTCTTGTGCTCATGGGAGAGGTCATGGCCAGAGATAAACACTGGGAGCCATTTACATGAAGACAACTGAAGTTCTAGGGAGAAATTAGATCAATCACAAGGGGAAAGAATGTACGAGCGGGCATCTAAGGACAGAGGCTTGTAGAATAGCTTTATTCCATAGATAGAAAGAAGAGGAAGGCAGGAAAAAAGAGAAGAGCCAGTAATCTGATTAGGAGTCATTAGGTAGAAGGCAAATTAAGAGAAGGTAGTCACTGACTGAGGATTCTAAGAATAGGGACTGGAAGGAATTTTGAGATTTATAAGAGTGAAAAGCCCCAGGGATATTGGGAAACTTCCCAAGTTTGGACAGTTGTAGATCAGGAATTTGACCCTAAACCCAGTGTTCTTTCAACTACTTTGACAGCTTCTAAGTTCTGGGTAAGTGGTCCAAAGAACTTCTGAAAGGTAGCTACATTGCAAATGATCTGTTAATCCATATGTAAACCTAAAATATCCAAAACAAACCTTCTGAGTTTGCTTTCAAAAGTCTCTGACCACCTGTGCCAGATTGTTTTCACTGTGGACATTCCTCTCCTTTCTGCTCATTTTCTGGAATTTTCCCTGCTTCATGGCTTGTTTTTTCTAGATTTGATTTGCTAGCTGTCTTCTAGAGTCTCCCTACCTGTGACATCAGAGGTGAGATTCCAACTGGAAATCAATAATAATGACTATTTATAAAGTATAATATAATAATATGTAATATCATAATAAAATATAAATATATTAACATATATTTATAAAGAGATTACTATGATTGGGCACTATGTTAAGCACTTTACAATTATAATTTCATTTGGTCTTCACAACATTGGGAGGTGGATGCTATCATTACCTACATTTTACAAATGAGAAAACCAATGCAAACAACATTGCTCTGGGTCGTGCAGGTAGGAAGTTTCTGAGGCTGGATTTGAATTCAGGCCTTCCTCATTCCAAGCCTGATGCTCTATCTACTTAACTTCCTGAATTAGAACCCCTGCTCTTCCTTAAAAATATCTGTAACCCTTTCTCAAGCAACTGAATTACCTTGGGGGGAGGGCAGGGAAGGAAAGATCCCATAATTGACTAGGAAAGGCAGAGAACTCAGTGATGTTCTTGGGATGTTCTTGCCAAAAGTCCCATTGCTGACTGTTAACTGTCTTCCTGCTGTAGCCTAAAGACCATCATGCTGAAATTTCCAGCCATTGCTCTGGTTGTGTCCTTGATGGCCTCTGTCTTACTCCTGCTCTCACCTCTAAGTATCTAAAACATGGCCCAATAAAGCTTGTTGCTTTGTACATCACTGGCTTCCCTGACAATTTTGTCAAAACCGCCTTTAAATACACAAACGGGATTGGGATGGGACTAGACATTGTCTTTTAATCTTTTTACAAGCCCAACAAATATGCAGTACGACTTAATGTAACAAGCAAATATACCTTCTACAGAGTGAATAAATACTATGTCTCACGTCTATTACTATTTTTCCAAATATATGTAGATGCTATTGTGATCAATAAGATATAAATTCATTTCAAAATAGTATTGAATTCATAGTAGCCTTCTGTCACAATATATTTTCTCATTTGGTACAGCAATCAATGAGCAATAAGTAAATATTTATTAAGCACCTGCTATGTGCCAGGTACTGTGCTAAATGCTGGATAGAGGGTTGGCTTTGGAGTCAGGTATTAAATCTGCCTTAGACATTTGCTATTTGTGTGATCTGGGACAAGTAGTAACCTCTCTGGGCCTCAGCATTACTCAGCAAATATAAACTGAGGGGCTGGACTCAATGATCTTTAAGGTCCTTTTTAGCTCTAAATCTATAATCACAGGATCCGATAATAAGCAGCACTATTGCACTGGAGGAGGGAGAATCCTTGAAACTTGATAACATTAGAAAGAGTCTTTATTCTTCAGCAGACCAGGAACAGCACTGCATCATGCTGTCAATAGTGTCTAAATTCCTTGATAGTAGACTTTTCCATTTTTATATTTGTATCCATAAAATGGGGCAGCTTGGTGGCACAGTGGATAGAGTACTGGAGTCAGGAAGACTTGAATACAAATCTAGCTTTAGACACTTACCAGCTCCATGAGTCACTTAACCCTGTTTGCCTCAGTTTCCTTATCTGTAAAATGAGCTGGAGAAGGAAATGGCAATCCACTCCAGTGTATACCAAGAAATCCCCAAATAGGGTCATGAAGAGTTAGACACAACTGAAATGACCGAACAACAAAAATCCATAACATTTAGCACACTCTCCTATCCAGGAAAGAGTAGGCACTTAAACAGTTTTCCTCTCTAGGGAATAACTCTCTCATCCGTAAAATAAAGGGTTGAATCGGAATAGAGGTTCTTCGATTTTGGTGGTGTGCGGTGGTGTTTGAACATAGATGGGAAAAAAATTACAAAAAAATCTTTATTTAATATAGTTGGTTTCCTTTGTAATTCTATGTATTTTATTTCATCCACTTAAAAACATTATTCTGAGAAGTGTTAAGAACTTGAACTTTTGTAAATTCCCTCTTTTTTTCTAAATTTATACTCTGATTATGATGTCCCTGATGATATTAATAGAATGAAGATACTGGCCAGTCTATCAAAGTTGTTTTTTATTTTATTTTATGCTGCATGGTTCCCTATTTTACTAATGTTTTTCTTTTTTTAAATTTTCAACACATGTTTATTAAACGTCTGTTATGTGCAAGATCCTAAGAGATTTGCAGAAACCAAATAAGTAAGATAACCTGTTTGCCCTAAAGGAGCTTACAATCCAGTGGTGGGATTCAAATAAATTGACAACTGGTTCTCCATGGAACCAAGCCTAGGCGCCACTGCCGCCATCGCTGACATGGTAGGCGCAGGCCCATCCTCCCTCCTTTAACAACTGGTTCACTGAACTCAACCTAAAATTAGGTACTGGCTCTACCAAACTGGTGTGAACTGGCTGAGCGTCACCACTGTTACAATCTCATAGGAAAATTCAGACAGCCACAAAAATAACTATTATACAAAATGAGGAATTCACGTAGGGTACAAGATGGTGGTCTCTTCTGCATGTGATCTCACCTGCTATGACAGAGAGGAGAAAGGGCTTGGGAATTGTACTGTGAGACGTATCTAGCTAGATTAGTGCCAGATCTTATGATCTCTACTCAGTTCTCATCGTTCTTAACTTTTCTGCAATGCTTTACGCTGTCTACTCTCCTGTCCTTCCACATGATCTCTCTTATCTGGACTTTTGTGACAATTTCTCTCTCCTGTTTTTCTCCTACTTTTCTATCTGTTCCTTCTCAATTGCTTCTCATTCACCATTCTTATCATATTCATCAACTATGGGTATCCCTCAAGGCTCTGTCCTAAGCTCTCTTCATTTTCTCTCCACAATCTCTCACTTGATGATATAATCAGCTCTCATGGGTTCAATTATTATTTCTATGCCGATGACTCCCAAATCATATATCTAGGCTTCGTCTCTCTCCTGAGTTTTGGTTCCATATCACCAAGTGTCTATGGGACATATTGAACCGGATGTCCTGGAGACATCTCAAACTCAGCATATCTGAACTCAAACTCATTATCTTTCCCCACAAATCCACCCCCCTTCCAAACTTCCCTATTACTGTTGTTGGCACAACCATTCTTCCAACGACTCAGTTTCACAACATCATTGTCATCCTTGACTGCTCAGCCTCACTTGCTCTATATATATCTAATATGCTGCCAAATCTTTTTTGTTTACATATCGACATTTCTCACACAGTTCTCTATCATTTGTCATCAAGAAAACTATAATAGCCTCCTATTTTGTCTCTGTGTTTTGAGGCTCCCACCATCCAATCCATCATCCACAGTCATCATAATGATCTTTTTAAACCATAGATATGATCATGTTATCCCTTCTGAAATTCAATAAACTATTAAGACTGTCTATTAGGAAGGAAGAAAAGAAGCATTTTAAGTACCTACTGTGTACCAGGCACAAATATAATTTTATTTAATTCTTACAACCCTGGAAAGTAGGTGCTATTATTTTCCCTGTTTTATAATTAAGGGAACCCAGGTGGACACAGGTTAAGTGGCTTGCCCGGGGTCACTCAGCTAGTAAGTGTCAGGCTGGATTTGAACTCAGGTTTTCATGACTCCAGGCCTAGCATTCTATCCACTGTTCTACTTAGCTGCCTATTACCTCTAGTAACAAATATAAATTCTTCTGTCAGCATTTCCATTTCTTTACAGACTTACTCCTCCCTACCTTCCCACTCTTCTTACATATTACTCCCCTTCACACATTCTGCGATGTATCCTTGCTTATTGTCCTGAAGATAAAATATTCCCTCTGGCATCTTTATGCCTTTGGAAAGGCTATCCTTTATACCTTAAACACATTTCCTTCCTACATCCACCTTTTGGAAGACCTGGTTTCCTTTAAGACTCAGCTCAAGTGTTGTCTTCTGGAAGAAATCATTCTTGTTCACCCTAGACACTAATCTCTTCCCATCCAAAACTATCTTGTATTCATTTTTATGTTTTATATATATATACATATATATATATGAATGTATGTGTATGTGTATATGTATACACACACACTTCTGTATGTATATGTTGTCTCTTTCTACAGAATGTTGGCTCGCAAATGGCAGGAAGCGCTTTGCACTTCTATTAATTAACACGTGCTCGGCACATCGAAACAGCAGCCACAAAACAATTATGACAACAATATTTATACAGTGTTTTGAGATTTACAAAATCTTTTGCATTTCTTATCTCATTTGATTTTCACAATTCTATGAGTAGGTGTTGTTATTATGCCCGTTTCTCCCACTTGAGAGTTTTTTCCAGCTACATGTAAAGATGGTTTTCAACATTCACTTTTATAAGATTTTGAGTTCCAATTTTTTTTCTCTCTCCCTTTCTCCCATTTCCCCTCCCTGAGATGGTAAGCAATCTGATCTAGGTTATATATGTAAAATCATATCAAACATATTTCCACACTAGTCATGTTATGAAAGAAGAATAAGAGCAAAAGGGAAAAACCATGAGAAAGAATAAAAGTAAAAATAGTGTGCTTCAATCTGCATTCACACTCCAAGGTTCTTTTTCTGGATGTGGATAGCACTTTCCATCATGAGTCTTTTGGAATTGTCTTAGATCATTGTATTGCTGAGAAAAGCTAAGTCTATCATAGCTGGTTATTGTACAATGTTGCTGCTACTGTGTACAATGTTCTCCTGGTTCTGCTCCCTTCACTTAGTGTCAGATCATGTAAGTCTTTCCAGGTTATTATGAAGTCCGTCTGCTCCTCATTTCTTATAGCACAATAGTATTTCATTACATTGACATACTACAATTTGTTCAGCCATTCCCCAATTGATAGGCATTCCCTTGATTTCCAATTCTTTGCCATTACAAAAAGCGCTGCCATAAATATTTTTGTACATGTGAGTCTTTTTGTCTTTTTTATGATCTCTTTGGATAATATTCCCATTTTGCAAATGAGGAACCTACGGCTAAGACAGATTGAATGACTCAAAGTATTACAGCAAGCATCTGAGACAGGATTTGAATTCTGTCCTTTGTGCCACTTAGCTGTCTCAAAAGAATTAATAAATGCTAATTTGTTGATTGATAAATTGAATGATTAACACAAGGCATATTCTCATCATTAGTCATAACTCTCTGTTTAACTAATTTCCTTGGGCCAGTGTCAAACTTCTTTATGCCACACACAGATAACCAGTGGGGTGAGGTTGGGGATGGGTCACTAGTCTTCTGGATACATAGAGATCAAGACATAGTTCCCTTGGATGAATGACAAATGTGCGTACATATACAAATGTTGGGCCTATCATCAACAGCCCAGAGTATTAAGTCCTTCATGAACTCTTTTGGCCTCTGCACAAAGGCAGTCCTCTCTGCAGTAACTCCCTAGCAAAATGAGAGAATTACCAGAATCACTGGCATGGGAAAACACCAAGTGATGGTTCATGTAATGTTAACTATCACTGTTTTGGAGTGGAGATAACAGCGGCAGCAGCATATCTACAAGAATGGCTATAGCAGAGCTAGCTTTGAAGTTATTAAAAAAGCCTGCCACTGTTGTGTCCCTGAGCCCCCAGGGTTTCTCTGCCACACAGCAGGAAACAGCTGTCAGTTGCAAAGGCTCTTGAAATGCCTCCAATGAGGGTCTGAAGCAGTGATATCTGTCATTTTTGACTGGGGAGAGAGGAAGGAGGAAGAATGCGGAAAGGCTTTATGGAAGAAGTGACATTTGAGCAGGACTTTAAAAGATTTCAGGAATGGTACGATCAAAAACAAATAATTAGACTTAGCTAAAGCATGATAATGATGACAACAATACAAGAATTTGTATAGTGCTTTAGGATTTGCGAAACATGGTATTTATAGAATGTCCCAAGTGGCTTAGTGCATTTTAAAAACTTTAATAGCTTAATCTCACTTGATCCTTATAAAAGCCCTGCCAAATGGGTGTTATTGTTCTCCTCATTTCATTGAGGAGGAAAACTGAAGCTGAGGCTTTGTCCAAGAACCAGTACTAACCACATTACTAATATCTGAAGTAGAATTCAAGCTCATGTCATCTTGATTCGAAATGTAACGCTCTATTCATTACGCCACCTAGATGCATAGTCGAGTATTGTTTGATAAACCTAAAAAGTTAGGTAGCTATGAACAGACAGTTTTCAGAGGAAGAAATTAAAGATATCTATAGGCATATGAAAAATACTCTAAATCACTATCGATTAGAGAAATGCAAATCAAACCAACTCGTAGGTACCACATCTCTCTTGGTTAACATGACAAAACAGGAAAATGATAAATCCCGGAGAGGATGTGGGAAAATTGAAACATTAATACGTTATTGGTGGAGTTGTGAACAGATCCAGCCATTCTGGAGAGCAATTTGGAACTATGCCCAAAGGGCTATAAAAATGTGTGTACCCTTTGACCCAGCAATACCAGTCCTAGGGTTATATCCCAAAGAGATCACACAAGTGGGAAAGGGACCTGTATGTACAAAAATATTTATAGCAGCACTTTTTGTGATAACAAAGAATTGGAAATCAAGAGGATGCCCATCAATTATGGCATGGCTAAACAGGTTGTGGTATAAGAAATGGGGAAGTTATGGACTTCATAATAACCTGGAAAGACTTACATGATCTGGTGTTGAGTGAGGGGAGAAGAACCAGGAGAACATTGTACACAACCACAGACATATTGATTCTGTGATGACTAACTTTGATAGACCTGGCTCTTCTCAGCAACACAAGGCTCAAAGACAGCTCCAAAGGACTCATGATGGAAAAAGCTAGCTACATCCAGACAAAGAACTATGCAGACTAAGGCAAACTATTTGCTCTCTTTTTTTCCCTCTTCTTTTGTGGTTTTGTTTCTTCTCTCTCATGATTCATTCCATTGGTCATAATTCTTTACAACTTGACTATTGTGTAAATAAGTTGAATGCAAAAGTATATATAGAATCCATATCAGACTATATGCCATGTGGGGGGGGAGGGGAGGGAAGGGAAGAAAATTTGAAACTCAAGAACATGTAGAACTGAGTGTTGTAAAATAAAAATAAAAATTCTAATTAAAAGAAAGAAAATTAGGCTGCAATAAGAATGTAAGCATTGAATGCCAAATTAATTATTGTGACCCTTTTTTCTAGATAAAGAGAAATCCTTTGACTTTTTATTATTCAGATTAAACTATAATATATGTTGTACATATTTTTTGAGAACCAATTATTTTTTAAAATATATTTTATTGAAGGGGTGGAGACAAGATGGCAGCCAGAAAGCATGACTTGCTTAAGCATGCCTCCCAGGTCCCTTGAAACACCTATAAAAATGGCTCTGAACAAATTCTAGAGCTGCAGAACCTGTGAAATAGCAAAGGGAAGCAAGGCTCCAGCCCAGGACAACCTGGATGGTCACTGGGAAGGGTCTGTCACACAGAGCTGAGAGCAGAGCAGAGCCCAGCCTGGGCCACACCAGGACCAACCAGAACAGGAGCCAGGTAGAACAGGTAGAGCACCCTGAATCACTGAGCTGTGGCAGATACCAGACTTCTCAATCCACAAACACCAAGACAACAGAGAAGGTTAGTGGGAAAAGCTGCTGGGACAGAGTGAAAAGAGTTTGTGGTCGGCCACCGCCCAAAGTGCTTTGGAGGTAGCGCAGCTCTGAGGCTGCTTCCAGAGCTACAGCTGCAGTTGCCTCAGGCCCCAGGTCTACTTGGTGGGAGGAATTAAGGGGCAGATTAGAGCAGGAGTGCAAAACCTGCTTTGCCCAGCCTGAATCTGGGCCACAATCCTGGTTGATGGTTCTTGGGGGAGAAGAAGCACTGGTGTGGCAGAGCTTGATGTGTAGAAGTAGCTCTGAAAATTAGCAGCGCAGTCCCTCAAGCTTGGGACAAAGTACTCTCTACTCTACAAGCAGGCTTACCCTGACAAAAAACTCAAAGGTCAAGTACGCTGGCTGGGAACATGAACAGGCAGTGAAAATGGTCTCAGATTCAGACTCAGACTTTGGAATCTTTTTTTGGTGACAAAGAAAACCAAAACATGAAGCAAGAAGAAGGCAAGAAAGTCAAAGAGCCTACATCAAAAGCTTCCAGGAAAAACATGAACTGGTCTCAGGCCAAAAAGGATTTGGAAAAGCAAGTAAGAGAAGTAGAGGAAAAATTGGGAAGAGAAATGAGAGTGATGCAAGAAAACCATGAAAAACAAGTCAATGACTTGCTAAAGGAGAACCAAAAAAAATACTGAAAAAAATCTTGAAGAAAACAACACCTTAAAAAATAGACTAACCCAAATGGCAAAAGAGCTCCAAAAAGCCAATGAGGAGAAGAATGCCTTGAAAGGCAGAATTAGCCAAATGGAAAAGGAGGTCCAAAAGACCACTGAAGAAAATACTGCTTTAAAGATTAGATTGGAGCAAGTGGAAGCTAGTGACTTGATGAGAAATCAAGATATTATAAAACAGAACCAAATGAATGAAAAAATGGAAGGCAATGTGAAAT
>JAQQSZ010017960.1:0-10681 GCA_028646595.1 Phalanger gymnotis | reverse complement strand
GAGTTGAAAGGAGCCTTAGACATATTCTAGTCCATCCTGCTTTTGCTTATATGGAAACTGCATCCCAGGCCACCAGGTGGGATAGCGGACCTGAATCCTTGCTTGAATCCTTCCTCAGACATTAGAAGTGGTCTTGGATAAACCACCTAACCTCTTTCAGCCCCAGTTTGTCTATCAGTAGAATGGGAATGAATACTAATAGCATCTACCTCATATAAGGTAATTGTGAAGATAAAATGAAATAACACAAATTAAGTGCAGTCCAAACCTTAAACTATTCTAAACCTATATAAATGCTAGCTGTTATTATTCATTGATTTTCCCAAGGTCACAAAGGTGACCTCACAATAGTAGAGAGCAGAGTCAACATTCTCATTTAATCATTTAGTCATTTAATAAAAATTTACTGAATGCCTGGCACAAGGCAAAAGACAGTCTCCGCCCTTAGAAGCCGACAATCTTAATGGGGGAGACAACATGCAAACAAATATATACAAAGTAAGCCATTTAAAACTTCTGACTCTAAACAGGGATTTTATATTGAACCTGGAGGTGACAGGGTGCTGACCTCATTGTTCTATGCCTGTGAAACCCAGACAATATACCAGTGCCATGCCAGGAAACTGAATCGCTTCCATTTGAATTGTCTTAGGAAGATTCTGAAGATCACCTGGTAGGATAAAGTAACAGACGGTGAGGTTTTTAATCAAACTGAACTGCCAAGCATTCAAACTCTGCTTCAGAGAGCGCAACTCTGATGGGCTGGCCACGTTGTTCGAATGCAAAACCTATGCTTGCCAAAAAGACTGTTTCATGGAGAACTCACACAGAACAAGCGTTCACATGTGGTCAGAAGTGATACAGGGACACTCTCAAGGTCTCTCTTAAGAATCTTGGTATTGATTGTGTGACACGGGAGACACCGCCACAGGACCGCTCAGTATGGAGTGCCCGCATCAGAGAAGGTGTTGTGCTCTATGAGCAAAGCAGAATTGAAACAGCTCAAAGGAAATCCACCCCAAATGTTCACATGGACTATTTGTGCTCAACCCATGGTAGAGCATTCTGAGCTTGTGTTGGTCTGATCAGCCGCAGTTGGACACACTGAATCTTGACTCTAGCACAGTGATGTCATTTTGGTCCTCTTCGAGAACAGAGGACAACAACTATGATAGGGAGCCAGGGAAGTAGACAGAATAGGAGGATGACACGGTGAGATCTGTGCATCAGGAAGATCAATTTGACAGTCAAATGAAGGATGCCCTAGAATGGGGAGAGACTTGAGGCGGAGAGCCCAACCAGTAGGCTATTGTAATAGTTGACGCATGGTGAGGTCTTGCACCAGAGTCGTAGCATTTTCACTAGAAAAGGCGCCATGTAGGAGAGATGTTACGAGGGTAAAACCAACATGATGTGGTAGCATATTTGATATTGGATATGGGGGTGAGGGAGAGTAAATGAGGAATCAAGGATGAAATATGGTGGAGGGGGCAGGGGAGCCTGGGAGGAAGGTGGTGCCCTCAGTAGTTATATGGAAGTACTTTGTGGACAAACTGCTCCAACCTCAACTGTATCAACAGAGTGGAAAATAAGTAGTATCAAAGATTGAAGGAGAGACACCAATCTCCATTGACTGCCTTTCTTAACTACTTCCAAAGATGAACAATGGAGTCTACAATTCTATTAAGATTTTCCATTTTCCTTTCTACTCTATCGTATTTCAACCCACAGTCTCTTAAGAAGCAGTAAGGTGATAGCTTTTGTTGTTGTTGTTGTTTGGAAGTTTAGTTTGTGTCTGATTCTCCATGACCCCATTTTGGGGTTTTCTTGGCAAAGATATGGAGTGGTTTGCCGTTTCTGTCTCCAGCTCATTTTACAGATGAGGAAACTGAAGTAAACAGGGTTAAGCGACTTGCTCAGGGTCACACAAGTAGGAAGCGTTTGAGACCAGATTTGAACTCAGGTCTTCTTGATTCCATGGCGAGGTGGTAGTATTACGATCAAAGGGAGAAACACTACTGAGTGTATCCAATCCTTTTATTTTTTTAAACTAATAAAAAATTTT
Organism: Phalanger gymnotis; assembly: GCA_028646595.1. NCBI lineage: Eukaryota > Metazoa > Chordata > Mammalia > Diprotodontia > Phalangeridae > Phalanger > Phalanger gymnotis. The sequence continues at coordinate 8,616 of JAQQSZ010017960.1, read as the reverse complement.
AAACTAATGTAAGCCAAATTACTTCTTATTTTACTAGGCTGGATAATCAAGATCTGCTTCCCATAGTAGATTTTCAGCATGACTCTATTTACATAGCTCCTCACTCTACTACATTTATTTAAAAGATAACAGTCCCAGGATACTTTTAAAGATGAGATTAACTATAGTAAGTTTGGATGCAGCCAAGAGCAAAACCTTCTCATCTCTACATAGTTTACCCAAATAACTACAGCCTATCTCTGGGGGTGTAATAATGACTCAAGAAATAATAACTCAAGCAATAATAATAATAAGCAATAACTCAAGCTCACATTTATATAGCCCTCTCTTTTCTTGGCAACAGCCTTCTGTTTTCTTGGCACAGAAGAAAAAGTCCTAGATTTGAAGTCAGAAGGCCTTTGGTTGAATTCCCATTTTGCCCCTTGCTAGCTACCTGTGTGACATTGGACAAGTCATATTTCAGTTTCTGGGCCTCGGAACTTCATCTGTAAAATGAGGACGTTGGACTAGATGACCTCTAAGGTCCCTTACAGTTCTAAAAAATGATCCTGGGCAGATAGTATTGTCCCCATCTAGAGTATTTCTTCACATGACCATAGATAGCTTTGATTTCTTTGTCTTAAAACTGCCTGTTCATATTCTTTGACCTTTTATCAGTTGGAGAATGACTCGTATTCTTATAAATTTGAGTCACTTCTCTATATATTTGAGAAATAAGGAGGCTTTTATCAGAGATACTTGCTGTAAAATTTTTTTTCTAGTTTTCTGCTTTCCTTCTAATTTTGGCTGTATTGATTTTATTTGTACAAAATCTTTCTAATTTTATGTAATCAGAATGATCCATTTTATATTTTGTAATGCTCTATATCTTGTTTGGTCCTAAAGTCTTTCCTTATCCATAGATCTGACAGGTAAACTATTCTATGCTCTCCTGATTTGCTTATGGTATCACCCTTTATGTGTAAATAATGTACCCATTTTGACCTTATCTTGGTATAAAGTGTGAGATATTGATCTATACCTAATTTCTGCCATATTGAGAGGGAGGAAAGGGAGGAAGGGATAGAATTTGAAACTCAAGACTTTAAAAAAATGTTCAAATGGTTTTTACATGTGATTGAGTAAAAAATAAATTATTAAAAAACAACTTTCTTACCAAGGAAATTAAAACTCCTCACCTTTCAAATGACAAATACAATAACCGAGGAAAATTATGTATTGCAATTTTGGACAATCTAAGTTTGTTCAATTGAACGACCCAGGTAAGAGATGATACTGCCCCTTCGTTTTAAAGGGCAAGCAGTGAGTGACTCTATAAATATTTATTAAGCACTAGCCTGATGTGCTATACTATACTATGCTAAGAGCTGAGGGTTGGGGTACAAAGAAAGAAAAAGATAGACTCTGTACTCAAGGAGCTTATGGTCAAAGGACAGACAGTAGAGTATACAATTCTTCACTACTGCTCCATTGCTTTAGGAGCCATAGGTAGAACTTGAGGCAGGAGAAGAAAGTGTTTGAGATGGCAGAAAGAGAAGTTCCTTTGGTACCTTAAATTGTTTCATTCAAAGCACTTTGTAAACCCTCAAGCCCTCAGTGGGAATGAGGTCTCCAGTTTCAAAGTAGACAAGTTTCCCTCCAGGCTTTCATTCACACCTTTCTTTTCCTGCATCTCCTACTCTTTTGGAAAGACCAAAGTGGAGAATAGATTTTAAGTTTAACGGGTCTGACTAGAATTCAAAGGTGAGTGGTCAAGGCTGGGGTATAAACCAACATTCAGAAGCTAGAAGGGATCTTAGAGAAGAGCATTTAGTCATCCCTTCTTCAAATCTGACTTCAGGCCATTGCTATTCACACAGTCACATGTAGCCCAGTGACTAAGTATCATGATAAAGAATGAGAGTTTTGCTGGCTGTAAAGGCAGCCTTGGAATAATCTCTGTGTTCATGCATACATACCATTCATTTAAATATGGCTTTTGTAGCAAGAAGGTTGACTTTGGATAAGTAATTCACTTCTGCTTGTAGGTTTGGGGTAGAATATGGATCTGTCCCACTTGACTAATCAGTCATAGCTTTAAGTGTCTCCCAAAGCATGGCAAAGATAAGATTAGCCCTACGGCTCTGCTTTTATAGGACTCCCTCATTTCTATTTAGAGTAGCAGTTCTTAACCCAGATTTCTAGGGGTTTAGGAACCTGAATGAGGGGGAAAAATTACACCTTTATTTTCACTAACCTCTGGCTGAAATTAAATACTTCCTGCAATTATGAATGTAGGTGACAAGTCATTATTCTGCTAAGGGGTCCATAGACTGTACAAGATTGTTAAAGAGGTCCACGCCTCCCCCAAAAGGTTAAGAGCCCCTCATCTTGAGTATTGAGCCAGTGATGACAAAAGAGTGGATGGATTTTGCTTTTGCTTTACTTAGGAACAATGTGAAAGTGTACATATTTCTATATGTCCTTCAAATATTTGAGAAGAGTGATCACCTTCCAAGGCCTCTTCTCTGAGCTGAACATCCCCAAAGTTCCCTGAATCATTCCTCTGATGATAAGGCTGCCTGCAGGCCCTTCACCATGGCACCCATCAATTGAGGTTGCTCTCATCAAAGTTTATTATCTTCCCTCATCAAGTATGGTGCCTACATCATGCCTAAAGGCACTCCTGCAGCACAACATAATCTGTACATAATGTAGAATTGGTACAACAGTATTCCTTTCTCTTTCCTGAACGATATCAGAGTTCAAAAACTATGCTACTTAAACTTTATTTTGCATACACTGACTCTCTTCCTTTGGACAGTTCCTTTCTTCCTCTAACCAGTTGGAAAGATGTTGTCTCAGAAGAGACTCACTCCCAGCTACATGTTAGGTTAGGTTGAGTCCTACTCAAATATTTCTCCAAAATCATGTAGACCTCTCTGGTTAGGTATGATTCATTGCTGAAAATATACTGTGCAAAACATATTCTTACTTTTACTTAAATAACAAACATTAAATATAGTTTTCCTTCTTGTTTATCTCAGCTTTTGTTTTAATAACTTGAGCTGAGTCTATACCAGTGCAAAGCATCTGCTGGGTCCAATTCCCAACAGCTTACAAAGAATGTGGAGCTAGTAGAAAGCCAAATACTCCTGGATTCCCTGATGCTCATGAAGAAAGCTAGATAGAATCAAGGAAAATTTGGTCCACCACATATTCTGACTGAGCCTAATTCTGCCTCAAGTACTCAAAATAACAGTTACTACAACCAAAGACATCTAAGGGTTTTGGCCAAATTGCTGAATATTCAGGTAATAAATAGTTATTAAGAGAATCTAGGATATACAAAACCTTTAAGATGTAGGTCAAATGGACAAATTTGTCAAAGGACAAATGTGCCCATCCATCACCTCCCCTTGGGGTCACTGTAGGGAATAGAACAGTAGGCCTGATGAAATAGGAGTCTGACTAAATATCGTACTTCCTGAGTTACAAAGCTGTTAAACATGTAAAGAGAAGAGGATGATTATACTCTTTAATACTGAGGGAAGAATTCACATAGCAAATGTGAATTTCAAGAGCTATAGCAAATAGCTCTTGAAATAACACAGAGGAGATGGTGGGGGGAGACACATCTACCGCTTGTTAGAAATAGTTCTTGAATGTCCTTTTAAAACCATTCATAACCTCAAAATAGTTTAACAAATGGTTCCATTTCTAAATCCACAATGTTTTTTGATAAGAGTCTGCTTCTACCCGCTGGGAAACAGGAAACAACTAAACCTTATTTATAGGCTTGAACATTACTCCTCCGAGGCAGAGAGCTGTACTGTCCAAAACGTGCCATTACCAGGTTCCATATTAATTTGAATCACCAGCAACAGTCAGAGTGTCCAAGAAGTGGGATTTTATTGGTCATTCTAATTTGTTCAATTTTCTCGTTTGTGTAGAAGGACTTAAGTGTAGTATGATAATCTTTTTTTCTTCCACCTTTATTCTTTATGATGTCTTATCTTACGCTATCTTTAAAATTTGCTCAGTTGGAGGGAGAGGGAGGGATAGATAAAATTTTAAAACCTTATTACTTAAAAATAAAAATAATACTATTCTCAGCAATACAATAAATAGTCCAAGAAAATTCCAAAGCACTCCTGATGAAAAATGCTATTCTCATCCAGAGAAAGAACTGATGGGAGTCTGAATGCAGATTGAAGCATAGTATTTTTCACTTGTGTGTGTGTGTGTGTGTGTGTGTGTGTGTGTGTGTGTGTGTTTTCCTTTTGGTCAATGTCTCCTTTCACAGCATGACTAACATGGAAATGTTTTGCATGATTGCACATGTATAATCTCTATCACACTGCTTACTGTTTCAGGGAAAGAGGAGGAGGGAGGAAGAAAATTTGGAGGCTAAAATTAAAAAAAAAGAATGTTAAAAATTGTCTTTACATATATTTGGGAACAATAAAAAGTAAAAAATCGTAGTAAAAAATAGATACTAACACAAACCCCTCTGTCTGAGAATATTTACATCATAAGATGGCTTTTACATATACTGTTTCCAATGTTGCTATTACTAAAATACATACCTCTACAAAGGTAAAAAGTCAAGAGGCAAGTTTTTTACAGGAGAAAAAATGAATGTTTACAACCTATAAACTGAAACCTACCAGGTATTATTTAATAGACTCCTCGGATCAAGAATTTTTTAATTTTACATTTTTAAATTTGAAAATAGTCATAATACTCCTTGAATCACAATTTCGGAATCTATATGCTTGATATGTTAACACATGATCATGTTGCCCAACTCTGGGCTCAACCTCCAAGCTACAGGAAGGGAAATAAACCTCTCCCCCTGAAAGTCCTCTCAAGTCTCGGTTCCAATCAGATTGATGTTTACTTAATTGAGGCTGGTAGCCTAAATAGCCCTTGGCTCCAACACATTTGTGTGCTGCCTTAGGAACAATGCTACAAAGTGTGAAGGTCCATCCGCACACCAGGGACAATACCTGTTACTAAGTACAAAGAAGCCTGTCTATCTGCCTTGGAATATAACCCTAGCAATACTTCTCAGAACAATAATGTCAAAGAAGGTGTATACCTTGCAGGGACATTACAGAATAGAGAGAGGATTTTAGGTGGCACAGTGGATAGAGTGCCTGGTCTGGAGTCAGGAAGACTCCTTTTTGAGTTCAAATCCAGCCTCAATCATACTATCTCTGTGACTCTGGGCAAGTCGCTTAACCCAGTTTGCCTCAGTTTTCTCGTCTGTAAAATGAACTGGAGAAGTAAATGACAAACCACTCCAGTATCTTTGCCAAGAAAACCCCAAGTGGGGTCACAGGGTTGGACACGACTGAAAAGCTCAACAACAAACCTAGGACATCTCTCCTATTAAGTCCTCTTACAACAGCTAGCATTTACATAGTGCTTCGCAACAACCCCAAGAGGGAGGTGCTATTACTGGGAGAGTTTAAGTGACTTGCCCAGGGTCACGCAGCTAAAGTGTCTGAGGCTAAATTTGAACTCAGGTCTTCCAAACTCCCAAGTCCAGGACTCTGTGTTACTCTTGCACTTAACAGCTGGAGAATAGTTCATTGAAACCCTTCACTATAACAGACTACCTTGTCCATTCCTCAGTTTCCAAGAAGGTCTTCTCTAACCATTCTAGACAGAGTTAATCTATCCAACACAGAATAAGATTTAATACTAGCTTGGCATAGCAGAAACAGCAATGGTAGGAGATCTGGCTTATTGTTCTGGTTACACCACTAAAATAATTGCTGTTTGACCTTGGACAAGTCATAATCAATAACCATCAAATCATAATCAATTCACAGTCAAAGCTTTAGATCTTTAAATTAACCGAGTTGGACTTAATGACCTTTAAGGGTCCCACTTAGTTCCAATATCTGATGGTTTTGTGTTCTCGATATGGCAATATACATGACCACAAAGCCATATGAATGGATTTCTAAACAAAATGCCGGTATAAAATAAATCCAGATGAGTGCTGTCTCCTTCCCTGCGGTCAGGTACTATACATCTATTACAACACTGCTTCCATTGCTCCAAATTTTTTTTTGAGGGGGGGCGCCGAGGGGGGGAACTCCTCTTCCTGAGCTGCCATCAAAGCCGACCACCACACATTCTCTTGAATATGTTCCATGGTCTTAATTTTTCAGGCTCTGCTGGTATATTTGATTTTTGGAAATACCCCAAAGTTACTTAGTGCTAAGCCTGGTAAATTAGGTGAGTGGCCAAAACACAGGACAAATACTTAGACACTGCTGCTCAGACAAAATAATTAGACTTTTCTTATGCAGCTCTGAAGGCAATCAACAATTCCATAGGAGTTTCAAAGATGGTTGAAACAGTGGCAGAAACACCAAGAGAATGAGAGTGCAGTTTCCCAAAGTACTTGCTTTGAAAGCCAACATTCACTTGGATATATAAATTCTGGTCTAGTATTAAAAATCATTTCCACCACTTTATAATCACTCCATATAACCTGCTTTAAACTCTTTCAACTCTATTCCTCCTGGGGATGGTTGTCCTGGAGAGGTGGACGAGAGCCTTACAATAAAGGCAGGATCATAACCCACACTTGACCAAATGCAAAGTTCCCAAAGTCGTCCAGTAGCAAAACCTCTTGTCTGCCACATCAAATGCTAAAATGGAAGTCTGAAAAAATGATCTGCTTAACATAGTACAAAATGTGCCCAGAAGCTGAGACTTTGTAATGCTTTTGATATTTGAAAACCTCTTCTTTGTTCTGTAAATATCAAGTCTTAGTCAGCAAGATTAATAAAAAGCCAAAAAATGAAGCCAGAATGAAAAACATATTTTAAAAGTAAATATTGCCTTCACAAAAATGCAAGGCACAATAATAAATTAGCCACATCGTCGTAAAAAAGTAACAAAGGATTTCAAACTAGAAATGTATTCATATTATTTTGAATAATCTTATAATCTCCATGACGTAGCTGATAATACCTTACAATTATGTGGGATTTTTTACTCTAATACCTTTCAAAAGTGATGAAGAGACTTCACCAATTTTCATCAAGTATAAAATACAGAGTCCAATTACGGAACACAAAGTAATCAGCAGCTTCCTCAGTTCGGTCTCATGAAAACTCACTCATATGATGCTTAATACTGTATATAAAGTACTAAGAAGTCACATGAAAGTCTCATTCAGTTCATGTTAAGTAAGCTTCTCTTCTATCTAGCTCTATATAATTTCTAAAATAGCATTGAATTAGCTCGATATTAAAAGTTAGGAAGTAAGTAAAAATTAAAGTTTTTCACTTTGCACTATTGGGAAAGAAAGAATACACCAAGGAGGGAGGTCCAGAGGGCGGGCCTAGGCTGAGTGGATAGAAAGTCCATGGAAAGAAGTTTTGGTTCAAAAAGGACAGAGCTACCTAACAATTGGGGCAGCTAGGTGGCACAGTGGATAAAGTGCTGGGCCTGAAGTCAGAAGGACTTCTTCCTGAGTTCAAATTTGGCCTCAGACACTTACTAGCTGTGTCACCCTCGGCAAGTCACTTCACCCTGTTTTCCTCAGTTTCCTCATCTGTAAAATGAGCTAGAAGGAAATGGCAAAGCACTCCAGTATCTCTGCCAAGAAAACTTGGAATGGGTAATGAAGAATCAGACACGATTGACAGCCTAAGAACTGGAATTGGCAGAAAATGGAATGGGCTATGTTAACAAGGCAGAGTTTCCCCCACTACAGATGCCAAGCAGAGAGACTGGTTTTCAGGTAATGCTGCACTTGTCAGGGATGTTACACAAGTGATTCAGGCATCTCCTCCCATTCCTCCCCTCTCCTCATCTGAGGGTGCTCTGCCCAAAGGAAGGTACATTTCTATGGCCGAAGGCTGCCTCCTTAACTTTGGGTTTAATGGCTAGATTTCTTTCTCAAAAAACAAGCCTTAAAGCCGACTCACTCTGGAGCCGGTAGATTGGACAATAGGTCCCTGTCCTCCTAGCACAGAGTGAAAGTAAATACTAAATAGTAACTGTTTTTCTCTTTGGGGCAGGAACCCTGAGCATCTTCCCCTCCCAGTTTGATTGGGTTTTTTTGAGTTTTGTTTAAAGGGGCCATCCCTTGATTAACTTCTTAAAGGGGCCTATTGGTTACCTCACTTGAAGTGAGAACCTGAAAAGACCTTAGCCTGGAAGGGCCAAGGTCTCCCATTGCATCCTAGGCCATCTCCAGTCATCCTGGTGAATATCAGGCCACTGGACCCAGATGGCTCTAGAGGACAAAGTGAGGCTGGTGACCTTGCACAACCCTCCCACACTCAGATCAAAGTCAACTGTTGCAAGTCATGTCCTCATTTCCCTGATGTCATGGTCCTCTTTGAGGAACAAAGGATAAACCCAATGGGATCGGACTAGATGACTTCCGAGGTTGCTTTAAACTCACAGATTCTAAGATTCTGTGAATTGTGGGAGTGTGACTTCATTTAAAAATGAATAAAAAAATCAAGGGCAAGAAACAAGATAAATTCAGTCCTTCACAATAACCTATTAATCCACCTGCAATCTGGATAGTATCAAATAAGATAGAGACTTACATTGTTTTAGAAATATATATGTATATATACATATATATATATA
>JAQQSZ010017959.1:0-10681 GCA_028646595.1 Phalanger gymnotis | reverse complement strand
AAAAAAAAGAAAAAAATGAGGCTGAGAGAGGTCAAGTGACTTGCCTACGGTCATTCAACTGAGGTAGGGTTTAAACTCACTCCTTCCAGACTCAAGGTCCAATACTTTATCTTCTGTACTACTTAGTTCACATGATAAAGGTTGTGAGAATAGAAGGTAGATGTTTGAATTAAACTTTCATTTTCCTGAACATTATTTCCTCAAAGGTGAAGGAAATAAGCCTTTATTAAGTGTCTGTTATGTGCCAGGCACTGTCCTAAGTGCTTTACAAATATTTCATTTGATCCTCCCAACAACCTTGGGAAGTAGGTGTGACTATTATGCCCATTTTACAGTTCAGAAAACCAAGGCAAATGTCACCAAGTTAGCAAATATCAAGGTCACATTTGAACTCACATCTTCTGACTCCAGGTGTGGCAGTCTATCTACTGCACCACCTAGTCCTTGAAGAACCATTCATGTCTTATGGTCAAATTACATCAAATTCAACACTGGACTAGAGATACTCTTCTATACTCTATTCTATACTATACAAATTTTAAAAATCAATTCTATTAAAACAGGAGTTTCATTCTTCATAGTAAAAACAATACATAGTCTACAATGTCCTTATAGTCAAAACCAACTTGAAAATTTGAGGCAGAATACAATAGAATCAATGACCAAGTTTCTTTCCATTCAACCCCCTTAAATCCCCATCTAATTTTCCTGTCTCAGACACTTTCCAAAAGTTAACTTTCAGAAGAAATTTTAGATGATTAGATCATGATCACAACATTTAGAGCTGAAAGGGACCTTAAAGATGATCTGGTCCAACCCTCTCAATTTACAGAGGACAAATCCAAGGCCAAGGGAAATGGGTAGATCCTCAATGTCACAAAAAGATAGTCTTCCTTTTTTAACGCTAGACAGAAAAAGAATGTGTGAGACAATAACATACTTTTTGTCTTCTGAATGTTTGGGAATTTATGATGGAGGGAATAAGAAAGTGTCATTGTTTGCAAACAGAATTCTATACTCATCACCCTTTGTTTCCATCTGATTGGCCATTGACAGCCATGGCACAAAAAAAAATCTTCAGGTAATGTTTAGGGCTGGGCCTGACTCAGGCCAATTCCCCAGTAATTTAAGTCTGATATAAAATGAGATATTTGTAATTCATTCAAGAATTAACAAAATATTTCTCAGCCATAGCAGGAGAAGGATATTTAACAAAGATGGGCTTTGAGGAGCCCTCAATTTCTTTCAACTGAGTGAGATTCCTTTCTTTGCATTACTTATTGTAATCTACCAATTAAACCTCTGAGATCTCTACCTCCTTCCCATGACCTAGTGGCTATTTTGTACTCATATTATGAGGAAGTGATGACAACAGTCTAAGCCATTAGTCCCCTGAGCCAACCTAGTCTTAAGGAATGCCTCAGTATCTTTTTTTATCATTTTAAAAAAATTTTAAACTTAAATACAAAAACTTAAATACATAATAAGAAAAGAAAAAGAAACATATTGGAACCTTAAATATTGAAACTAATACAAAATAAGAAAAAAGGCATTTCCATGTGCATGGCAGAATGTAAGAGAGGATTCAAAATACTCAGCAATAAATTTCCATTTCAAGAAAGCCTATATAATAAATATTATGCAATATATCCAGAGCTGTCCATCTTTGCTTCCTTGTAAGTTTCTTTTGTTCTCTACTATGCACTTTTTACTTTGTTTTCTTCCCCTTCTCTCCCACTGCCCCCAAAGAAGGCTACAATTAAATGCAGATATATTTATATATACATATATATTCATACATACACATATCTATATATACATATGGATACATATATACATGTACACACAAAGGTGTATATACATACATATATACATACATTCACATACATATATTTAGATACCTATAATCATACTCATACATAGACATATACATTCATATGCATGTATGTAAGACTGTAGTATACTTTTTGTCCTCTGTTTCTCTGAGGGTGGATAACCTCTTCCTTCTTAAGTCCAAGTCTTTCCTTTTTCGTCCAAGTGTAGCGACTCCTCATTTTCTACACCACAGTAATATTCCAACCTTAGACTGTCTAGTTATTTTAAATAGTCCAAAAAACATTGATGAATGTGGCTGACACATAGGGTAGTTTCCTTATTTTTCTCTTTTGATTAAATTTATTTCAGCCTTAACTTTGATTACCACCCCTGCTCCTTTTTCCCTAACAAATTCTATTCCTGATCTTTATTTTATGTTTGTGCATATCTTATTTCTTGTCCCTCCTGACTCCTCCACTTTAATTCTACCTGCTACGTTGCCCTCCTATTATGGAACCTACCCCTCCTCCAAGGATCCCTCCCTTGTTGTCCCATTCCCATTAATCTAAACTCCTTTCAATAACCTGCCTTATGCTATTCCCTCACCCTCCCCTCTGAAAATTCCTCCATTATCCTCTCACCCAACTATCTCCTTAGCCTTTTATTTCTTTCTGAATTTAGAAGACTTTTATATGCTTCTAGATGTATATTTTTTGTTCCCTCTTAAATCCATTCTGGATGAAAGTAGGGTCCCTGTGTCTGTTCTTCCTCTTGCTCCTCATTTGTATAAGATAATTACTTTTCTTTGCTTGTTCATAATTGGCTTTACTTTTGAAAATCATATCTTACTCAGATCTGCCCCAATCTTTCTTATGGACTACCCAATTACTAATAACGATCTTAAACATACGTTTTACATTTCTTTATATAAAAGATAAAAGTCTGTCCTAATTGAGTATCTTGTAATTAGTCTTTGTTATGTACCTTATACTTCTCTTGGCTCTTGTATGTCAAATCTTCTAAGTTCAGGGTTGTTGTTTTTTAAAATAAAATTCTGAAAGTCTAACAATTTATCAAATATCCAATGTTTTTCCTTCAGGATTATGCTTAACTTTGCTGGGTAAGATATTTTCAGCCGCAAACATAATTCTTTTGCATTTCAACATATCGTGTTCTAAGACCTGTGGTCTTTTAGTATGCCCACTGGTAGGTCTTGTGTGACTCTAATTGTGGCACTGCTGTATTTAAATTGTTTTTTTCTTGTAACTCATAACATTTTATCTTTGAGCCAGGGCTTTCAGAATTTGACTATGATATTCCTATAAGTTTTACTTGTAGGATCTCTTTCAGGTGATGTTCAGTGGATTTTTTCTATTTCTATTTTCCCCTCTTGTTCTAGCGCTTCAGGACAATTTTCTTTCATTATTTCTTGTGTTATTGTGTCAAGATTCTCTTTTTTATTGTAGCTTTCAGATAGTCCAATTATTCTTATGTTTTCTCTTCTTCTTCTGTTCTCCAGATCATTTGTTTTTCTTATAAAATGTTTCACATTCTGTTCTATTTGTTCATTCTTTATATTTTGTTTTATTATTTCTTGGTCTGTTAAAACTTCACAGACTTCTCCATAATCTCCCCTTACCCAATTCTAATTTTCAAGAAGTCATTTTCTTTTTTAAGATTCTGGATCTCCTTTTCTAATTTGACTTTCTTTTCATAATCTTCTTGTTTTTCTTGGATTGTTATTTTTTATTTTTCCTCAATCTTTCTCATTTAATTTTTAAAGTCTTTTTAAAGTCCTTCTACTAATTCTTTTGGGCAAGTGAGCATTTGATGTTACTCTTTGGGATAGGAGAGGCTTTCTTTGCTTCAGTATCCTCCTCTGAAGATGAACCCCAGTCTTCTCTATTCCCATAGTAACTTTCTATGATTGGATTTTTTCTCTTTTCCCTGCTCATTTTTTTTTAATTTGTAGCAGCTTATTTTTTGTAATCACCTCTAGTACTGGAGTATAAAGAATGGTGCCTCTGGCCTCAGATCCTCCTTCAGATCTCATCTTTGACCCAGAAACAAAACCAAGAACTTCATCCTCCTATAAGTACTCACAATCAGTGGCATCCCCACCCTACTGCTTCTGCACTCACCAGGTATGGGCTCGTTCCTTCTCATCCAGGGCCACGTCTCAGCAGCACAGCTTATCAGCCAAGGTTCCCTCAATCTTCCCCAACTCATACACCCAATTCCCTTCACTCTCCAGGAAGTAAAAGTTTTTGTGGCTGGGGCTAAGGCCACCTCGCAATCCAGCTAGTCCCAGGGTTCACTGCTTGTATCTTTAGAGGAACTGAAGGTGTTTACTCTTCACAGGGACCAAACCTCATCCTGGGATTTTCTTCAAATCTACTCTGATTGTCCCAGGAGAACCACTGTTCTGCCACATCTGTTGTTTATGCTTAACCATTCTATGTTTGCCCTGAAGTGCTACTTTCTTTCCTTTTGGGGGGAAATATGGAGAGCTTGGACTTTTCTGACTCCCTCTGCCATCTTCCCAGAATCTTCTCAGCTCACTATCTTTTAAGGAAATAGTTTAACCCTCATGATTAGAATGGGGGGAGAGTCAAGATGTTGTTCTTACCAAAGGTGGGTGTCTAGCTGAGAGGAAAGGTATGTATAAATGTTTGATAGGCCACATGAAATAGCTTAAGCCAATATGGCTAGAGCAACCAAGCTTCCCACCTACTAGTATAGCAAATATATAATTTAGGGAAATGGAGTCACCAAGATGCCAATGGCTCCCTCCTGTTCCCTTCAATTAAAGACAGCAACAGATAGGCAGCATAGTTTTTGAAAAGAGCACTGCCTCTAGAGTGAGAGGACGTTAGCTCAAATCTCACCTCTGACACCACCTCTGTAAACTTGGACAAGTTGCCATGATTCTTGGGGCAAAGTTGGTTTCTTCATCTGTAAAATGATGGCATGGCCTCTGAGATTCCTTATGAATCCGTGCTACAAGGATTGGCAATGAAGATATTCAAGCAGAGGCTGAATGACCACTCATCCAATATGCTGGAGAGAAGATTCTTACTCCAAATACAGGTTGTACTGGGAGACCTCTAAAATACCTTTGAACAATAGAATTGGCCAAGTGGAAGCTAATGACTCTATAAGACATCAAGAATCAGTCAAACAAAATCAAAAAATTGAAAAAATAGAAGAAAATGCAAAATAACTCATTGGAAAAAAACACTGACCTGGAAAATAGATCCAGGAGAGACAATTTAAAAATTTTTAGTCTGCCTGAAAACCATGATGAAAAAAAGAGCCTAGATGGCATCTATCAGGAAATCATCAAATCATCAAAGAAAACTGCCCTGAGATCCTAGAACCAAAGGGTAAAGGGTCATTGAAAGAATCCACTGATCATCTCCTGAAAGAGACCCCAAATTGAAAATTTCAAAGAATATGGTAGCCAAATTCCAAAATTACTGGGTCAAACAGAAAACACTGCAAGCATCCAGAAAAAAAAAACAATTTAAATATCACAGAACCACAGTCAGGATTACACAGGACCTTGTAGCTTCTACATTACAAGATCAGAGGGCGTGGAAAATTATATTCCATAAGACAAAGGAACTTAGATTACAACCAAGGATCACCTATCCAGTGAAATTGAACATAATCTTTTAGGGGAGGAGATGGACATTCAACAAAATAGGGGATTTCTAAATCTTCCTGATGAAAAGACCAGAGCTCAACAGAAAATTTAATCTTCAAATACAAGACTCAAGAAAGGCACAAAAAAGGTAAACAGGAAAGGAAAAAAAAACAACAAGGTATTAATAACAGCAAACTGTTTACATCTGTACAAGGGAAGAAGACATTTCTAACTCTTGAGAACTGTATCTTTATCACGACATTTAAAAGGGATGTACCTAGACAGATGGCATGGGTAAAATTTGACTTTGATGTGATGACAAAAAATCTAATTTAAGTGGTAAAAAGAGATTGTTCTGGGAGAAGAGGAAAAGAGGAGGCAGACAAGGGTAAATTACATGATGTGAAACATCACAAAACCTATTACAGTAGAGGGAAAAAAGGGAGGGAGATAAATATTGTTTGAACCTTACTCTCATCAGGTTTGTCTCAAAGAGGGAATAACAAAATTAGTTAGGTATAGAAATCTAACTTACCATATAGGAAGTAGAAGAGGAAAGGGGAAAGAAAAGGGAAGAGGTGATAGAAGGGAGGGAAAAAGTAGTCTTATAGAAGGGAGGGCAGACTGAGGGAGGTGATGGTCCACAGAAAAATTCTAGTAAGGAGGGAAAGGGAAAAAGGAGAGAGAAAAGCATAAATGGGGGTGGCAAGAATAGGATGGATAGAAAGACACAAATAGTAATCATAACTGAATGCGAATAAGATGAACTCTCCCATAAAATGGAAGTGGATAGCAGAGTGGATTAAGAACCATAATCCTACAATATGTTGTTTAAAAACCTGGAAAGACTTATACGAACTGATGGTGCATGAAATGAGCAGAACCAGGAGAACATTGTACACAGTAACAGTCACATTTTGCGATGACTGACTTTGATAGACTTAGCTCTTCTCAGCAAATGCAAGGATCTTAGAAAACTCCAAAAGACACATGATGGAAAATGCTATCCACATCCAGAAAAAGAACTTTGGAGTCTGAAGGCAGATCGAAGCATACTATTTGCTCTCCTTTTCTTTTCATTGTTTTGTTTTGTCTCATCTTTCTCATGCTTCTTCCCATTAGTTCTAATTCTTCTTTGCCTCATGACTAATGTGAAAATATGTTTAATATTAGTGTATAAGCAGAGTCTATATGAGATTGCATGCCATCCCGGGGAGAGTAGAGGAGAGGGAGAGGGAGAAAATGTAAAATTCAAAATCTTATGGAAGTGAATGTTGAAAACTAAAAATAAATAAATTATTTTTAAAAAATAGAGTTGACCTCCAGCAGGGTCATTATGGAAAAACTCCTCTACCATAAACTGATAAAAAAAATTATTTACTGAATTTTTTTAAAAAAGTAGATTTTAATATCTCTTCTTCACTGTGGTAACACTGCTAACCAGAGGAAAATTTACAGAAGGCAGCTGAGGATCAGGCAGAGGGTTTGTGTTGGGGGTGGGCCAGGGAGAAGACTGGGGTATATCTCTCTTTGAACTTTCACTGCTTCCTGCCTCCCAGGCTCCCATGGTGTGACTGTTACAAGGAGGCTAGGATGGAGGATGGGGGAGGTGGTACTTCAGAGAAAGGCTCTGCTGTGCAGCAGCTGCTCATGGCTCCTAAGGGGATGATCTGGAAAGGAAAGAGCTCTGTTTGTTAGGGTGCCAGAGAGAGTGACAAGGCTAGGCTTCTCCCTTTGTGTCCCCTGAGCAGACTGTCTAAAGTGGAGGCCTATAGCATGCTCCAGATTCATGCAGCATGTTTGATAGCATTTTATTTGTTTCATTGTTTCAAGGAGCTCTGGTCTTGTTGGTATGGATCATCACCCCTCTATGACTTAGTAGAGGGTCTTCCAGACTTGCCACAATTGACTTCTAGTATTTGAAAGATTGTCACAAAGGAAGAAGATTGGTCTTGTTCTGATCTGCTCAATAGCATGCAACAAGGAGCAAGCAGTGGAAGTTGCAAAGATGCCAAATTAGGCTTGTTACCTGGAAAAATTACTTGACAGTTAAAATTCTCCCAGAATAGAATGGGCCACCTGGGAAGGTAGTGAGTAATTTTGATTTAAATATTTCCAAATGTTATCTCATTTGATCCTCAAATCAACCCTGAGAAGTAGGTACTACTACTACTACAATTTTACAATTGAGGGAACTAAGGAAAGCAGCAGTTAAGTGACTCACCTTTCACCTTCACTTGGAATCTCCAAGTCCAAAGACTGAGAGGCTACATGTTGGGTGTGTTGGTTATGTGTTGAGCAGGAGGGAATTCTTGTTTCAACAAAATCCTTGATAATATGACTTCTGAGGTCATGATTCTGGGCTTCTAGAATCCTGGGACAAAAGAAATCAATCACATTGGGGCATCACCCTGCTGATGGGCCTCTCTGAACATATCTTAAAGGGGCTCCTGGACAGTAGACATGCTCATCCCTAAGCCCTCACTGATAGCCTTTTATACCACCAAGATAGGTCATAACTCCTCTCTAATCCTCATATTGTGGGAAAGGACAAAAATCAGTGTCACAGGTAAATTGTTTAATCAATATTTTACTGTACAAGTTATAATTCATGGGACACAGTGAGCATCAGATTGAGAGTTAGATGGTCTGATTTCAAATCCTGGCTCTGCACCTACTTGACCTTAGATAAATCATTTGCTCCTCTCCAAAGTTCAGTTTCACATGAAGAAAACTATTGATTGAAATGATCTGTAAGGTGCCTTTAAATCAGGAGTTCTTAACCCAGGTCCCCTACACCCCAACACAGGCAGATTACAGGGGATCTGTGATCTTAATAGGAAAACCCATTTTCACTAACTTCTAACTGAATTTTAACACTTCCTTAATTTTAAAAATAGTATTCTAAGAATGAATCCATAGTTTTCACCAGAGGCCATGACTCAAAAACCTTTAATAATCCTCCGTTTTGAATGCTATGATCTTGTCATCTGACATTCAGTACAGCTGAACCTATATTAGAAGAAACTATCTTATCAATCAATCAATCAGTGAAATTTACTAAGTACCTATTGTGTACCAGGCACTATGTTAGTTTCTGGGCATCAGAATCAGCAGCGGGTGGGGGAACCAAAACAGTCCTTGCTCTCCAGAAGGTTACATTCTCAGGGAAGACAACATGTACTAATTATATACAAAATAATCATAATGATATATAAACAAATGCTTAGATGATATATAAATAATACATATATAAATAATATAAATGTTTATTGTAAATACTTTTAAAGAAATAATCATGTGCAAATAAATAAAGCAATTTGGTGGGAGGAGACACTTTTTGTTGAAGAAATCAGTAAAGATCACTTGCATTTGCAAAAAAGTTCCAACGTATTTCCTGGATGCAATTATTGGCAGAAAATCATTGACTTTGTGGTTCTTTTTAGGAAACTGGCTTGAAAATAAAGAATAAAGTGAAATATGAAATTAAAAAAAAACAAACAAGCTTCAGGTCTGTGCTCATGAAAGACTGGCATGGCCAAGTATACACACTGCCCCCTGAAGAGAACTGTCAGCATCCTTTCCCCAGTGTCAGGGAGAGATAATAGAAATTATAGTGATCCATAAAAGAAAAGTTTATTTTACTCCAGCTGTTTCAAGGAGTCAGCTTTGCTCCTGCCTGGCCCGAGGGAGAGGGCTATGAAAAGCTCCTGCTGTTTTATTGCCTCTTGCCACAGCAGGTATAACTCAGTGCACAATTGAGTCTTAAGCCATTTGTCTCATCAAAGGAAGAAAGCTACATCTTTTTTTTCCTGGCAGAGAAGTTATAAAAAAAATAGATGTGAGAAATTTTAAGGCAGGCTCAATAAAAGCACATGTGCTAAGTTCAGACTGCATAAGCTTCCTCCATAGCCAAAAGTGCCTATTGTAACAAGTGATATGATACCCGTTGCCAGTGTGCAAGGCCTGAAACTCACTGTATCATATTAAATAGGAAGAGAGAGGGAAGAAGGGCATGCCATGTTGGGCCAGAGCGGAAGGAGATGGGGCGAGCCTGTGCAGCCACCTTACCATCCCTGAGAAGTGGATCTGAAGTCCAGGATGCCTAGATTCAAATCCTGCTTCAGAAGCTACTCTATGGTCATTGGCAAGTCACTTAACCACTCAAAGCTTTAGTTTCCCCAGCTATAGAATGGGGTCATTATGGAATGTTTGGTTGGTTGTTTGGTTGATTGGTTGGATGGTTGTTGTCCATTCTCTAAGAGGACCAAAATGACATCACTATTCTAGAGTCAAGTTTTAATGTGTCTGACTGTGGCTGATCAGACCAATACAACCTTGGAATGCTCCACCACAAGCGGATCACAAATAGTTCATGTGAACATTTGGGGTGGATTCTCTACATTTGCACATCTTGTGTTTCCTTTGATCTGTTTCAATCCTGCTTTGCTCATAGAGCACAGCACCTTCTCTGATGTGAACATGCCATGCTGAGTGGTCCTGTGTCAGTGTCTCCTATGTCACACAATCAATTCTAAAGTTTATGGATTGTGGAATAATAATACACTGACAACCTACCTCAAAGGAAAACAAATTTACAAACCTTAAAGTGCTATTTAAACATGAGTTATTATCTGAGATGGTAGCTAGGGCAAGGAAACAAGGTACCAAAACTTAGAGAACATGTATAATACTAATACTAATACTAAAATACCAACATGTATAATAATAATGTATTCCTTTCAGGGACCTTAATAGCTAGTTAGCAAAAATAATTAATTCAAATAAAAGGCACTAATTAATGTTATTTTTTACTTCCCCCAACCTCACCCCATCCAGTGGCTATACCTTAGGTGAGCTCCCCCATGGCATGTCTCCACCCTGTTCCCTCTACAGGTGTTGTTAGCCTCTCCAGAAATGGTTTGGTGCCCTGCTTGCAAGAGTAGTCTTCCTCTACTATGGTCTTTGTCTCCTCAACTCATGGGTGGTCCAAACTGCTCCACTGGGGACCAAAGTAGCCAGTTCCAGTTGGGCAACAGAGTTCCTTCTTCCTTCCTTCCTTCCTTCCTTCCTTCCTTCCTTCCTTCCTTCCTTCCTTCCTTCCTTCCTTCCTTCCTTCTTTCCTTCCTTCTTGCCTTCCTTCCTGCTTTCTTTCCTTTCTTCTCCCTTCTCTTCCCTTTTTTTCGCTTCCCTTTCCTCCTTCCTCTCCCACTGTCC
>JAQQSZ010017958.1:0-10681 GCA_028646595.1 Phalanger gymnotis | reverse complement strand
AGCCCAGAGTCAGAAAGTTATCTGGATCCAAGGATTTCAAGTCTATTCTAGGCGAAAGAGATCAAAAGAATGTACTTAACGTTAGCCTGGGACATTCTGCTGGTTTTTGCTGGTTGCCTAGCTGGCAACAGCTCTCCTTTGCCAAAGAAGGACTCTTTAGCGACTTACCTTTGACTGGGGGGTCTTAACCTGGGATCTATGAATTTGTAAAAAAATATATATTGTTTTTTAAAAAATGGCAAACCATCCCACTAACTTTGCCAAAAAAAAAAACAAAAAAGCAAAAAAACAAATGGAGTCAGGAAGAGTTGGACACAACTGAAATGACTGAACAACAAAAATGGATTATTATTGTGCCCTTGGTTGTTGTCCTTTGTGCCTAAAGAGGACCAAAATGACATCACTATGCTTGAGTCAAGATTCAATGTATTGAAGTGTGGCTGATCAGGCCAATATGAGCTTGGAATGCTCTACCACAGGGTGGGCACGAATAGCCCCTGTGAATATTTGGGGCAGATACTCCAAACATCCTGTGTTTCCTTTGGGCTGTTTCAATTCTGCTTTGCTCATAGAGTACGGCTATTGTGCCCTAAGAAATAATAAAAAGTGGCAGATTCAGAGCAACCTAGGAAGGCTTAGACAAGGCGATGTAGAGTGAAATAAGCAGAACATTTTAAAATGACTACAACATTATAAATTCAAACAACTTTGAAAGACTTAAGAACTCAAATTAGTACAATGACCAACTATAACCTGAGAGCACCAATAATGAAGCATGCTTCCAACCTCTTGCCAAACAAGTGAAATAGCAGAGGCACAGAAGGAGGCATACATTTTTCGATATGGCCAATGGGTGGATTTGGTTTGTTTGACTATGCTAACTTGTTGCCAGGGAGTTTTATTTACCTTCCCCCCACTCCAGGGAAAAAAAGGTTGGGGGTGGAAAGGAATGGAAAACTGGAGAAGAGAGTGGAGCTAATGACAGGGATACCAAAAAAAAAAAAAAAAAGTCAGACAAAAAAAAAATACCCCAAACCCCAGAAAACAGTATTAATGAAGGATTTTTTTAAATGCATAGACGACAACAGAAGGAGGTTCAGAGGGGAGACATAGACAAGAAGAGTAACTCTGGAACTAATTTGCTAAAGTTAGTACAGACTTTAAAAAAACAAGCCATGCACAATGGAGATTTGCAGTTTCACCTATGATCCTATTTTTCTATTCTTCTGTTTACGTGGATATGTACATGTTTGTTGGTGTTTGTCAAGTTCAGAATAAAAATTTCTTTTTGAAAAATTTATTTCCGCAATTGAAGGACAAGACGCTATCTCCAACAAGGCTGAAGGAAAGAGCACAATATCCCAGCAGGGCCAGTTCTGACCACCCGAAAGTTAGTTAGGGCAGAGAAACCTTGGCTGGTGAACCATGAATCACCCATTGTAGGAGGAGGCTGAGATGCTTTGGGCTCTAGCCCACAAAGAGACCATAATCTGAAGAGAGTCAGAAAGTTAGTGACAGAGGAAATGGGGGAGGGAAGAGACTAAAATTACCAAAAATATCAGGAAGAAGAAAAAGACCTTGAACAAAATAGACAAATCAACAGGAAAAATGGTAATAACAGAAGGATGTAAAAGATTTTGTAAATGAGTTTAGGCATCTATGAATAAATACTGTAAAACAAAGGAAAATGATGCAACACTTTGATGAGACAGAGGACCCTGTGGCATTTGAGGAAAAGAGGGAACCACAACACACTGTTCCTGAGTGGTTTAAAAGAAAAATGAGAATTATGAGAGCATGCAAAGGAATAGCACCTGCATCTCACCTCTCCTCTCAGATCCTAAAGGATCCCAAACTCCCAACAGTAGGAGGAACAAGTTCAGGTGGGAGGTAGGTTAAGTTTGATTTGGGACATTTTGAGTTTGAGGGGGCAGGTGGGAGCACACAGGTGGTTATTGTAGAAAAGTCAGAAGTGGAAAGAATAAACTTAGGATTCATTTAGATAGAGGTGGCAAACTATTTTGGATGTTTTGTTAACTTCAATCCCTATTCAGTGTCCAGGTAACAGACTGCTTCCTGGCCCTCTTCTCTGTCTCTTCCACTTCTCTTTGGTCTCTCTTGAGCCTTCTATACCAACTCACACCTTTACCTTTACTTTTACCTCTGTCTCTGGTCACTGGTCTGTGGCTCTTCAAAACCAACTCTGTATTTCTGGCCTCTTTTTGCACAGAGACTCTCCAGCTCATTGTCTTTTATGCTCTCTGGCTTAATACCTTAGCCTTCATCGTGGGGTATCTGAGGACCTAGCCCATGGCCAGACAGTTCTCAAGCTGCATCCCTAAGAGAGACTGGCTTGGAGGAATACTTTATCTCCAGTGCAAAGGTGGGGAACCTGTGGCCTCAAGGCCACATGTGGCCCTCTAGGTTCTCAAATGCAGTCTTTTTATTCAATCCAAACTTCACAGAACAAATCCCCTTAATAAAAGGACACAAATCCCTGCTTCTGTATATTGTTGTACCTTATCTGTGCCACTGATCAACTTCTATTTCCTATATAGGACAAAATTGTCCTGATAATTAAACCTTTTTAACAAGTATAGTTTGAGATCTGGTACTGCTATGACCCTTTCTTTCCCATTTTTTTCATTTATTCCCTTGATATTCTTGACCTTTTGTTCTTCCATCAGAGTTTTGTTATTCTTTTTTTCCAGTCTATAAAGTAATCTTTTGGCAGTTTGATTGGCATGGCACTGAATAAGTAAACTGATTTATATAGTATTTTCATTTTTATTATATTGGTTCAACCTACCCAAGAGAAATAAATATGTCTCTATTTAGTCCTGTCTTTATTTGTGTTTTGTAATTGTGTTGATATAGGTTCTATGTGTGACTTGGCAGGTAGACTCTCAAGTATTTTATACTTTCTGTAGTTAATTTTAATGAAATTTATCTATCTCTTCCTGTTAGATTTTCTTACTGTTGCTTTCGAAAATTTAGTCACATTTTGTGTTCCAAGTTATCTATCTCCCTCTGCCCCAATCCTGCATTAGAGAAAGCCAACATTTGAGATATAAATGTATGTACATACGAACTACACAATACATACTTCCATATATCAGTTCAAATATCAGGTGGATAGCATTTTTCTTCATATTTTCTTTGTAGTTGATATGAATGATCATGTTACTCAGAATAGCTTAGTCATTCACAGTTACTCTTCAAACAATATTGCTGTTATTGCATTCAAATCTCTTGGTTCTGCTCATTTCACTCTGCATTATTTCATGCAAGTTTTTCCATATTTGTCTTTTTTAATTAATTAATTTTTAGTTTTTAACATTCACTTTTATAAGATTTTGAGTTTTAAATTTTTTCCCTCTCCTTCCCTTCTCCCCTCCCAAAGATGGCATGCAATATGATGTAGGTTACACATGTATAATCATATTAAACATATTTCCACATTAGTCATGTTGTAAAGAAGAATTAGAATCAAAGGGAAAACCACAAGAAAGAAAAAAAAAAGAGAGAGAGAGAAAATAGTATGCTTCGATCTGCATTCAGACTCCACAGTTCTTTCTCTGGATGTGGATAGCATTTTCTATCATGAGTCTTTTGGAAATGTCTTAGATCATTTCATTGCTAAGAAGAGCCAAGTCTATCAAAGTTGGTCATCGCACAATGTTGCCATTACTGTGTACAATGTTTTCCTGGTTCTGCTCATTTCAATTAGCATCAGTTCATGCAAGTCTTTCCAGGTTTTTCTGAAGCCCACCTGCCCATCATTTCTTACTTTCCATGTTTTTCTAAAACCAACCTGCTAGTCATTTCTTTCAGTACAATAGTATTATAGATTTTCTTGTCAATATACAGAAATACCGATATTTATATGATTTTATTGTGCATTTTACAACTTTTGAGGTTGTTCATTGTTTCAATTAGTTTTTTTGTTTCTCTAGCCTTCTGTAAATTAGCCATCATATCATCTACAAAAAATGACAAATTTGTCTTCTTACTATCTCTGCTTACTCCCTCTATTTCTTTTTCTTGTATTATTACTCTAACTAGCATTTTAGTATTATATTGAATAGAAATGGTAATAATATTTTATCCCTGACCTTATTATAAATGCTTTTAGTTTGTCCCTTTTAAAGATAATACTGGATCCTGGTTTTAGATGACCACCACTTATCATAATGGGGTATATGGGGTGTTCAGGAAGGTCTAGCATCTCTGACGTGAGGGCTTGCCACCTTTTCAGGGTTATTCATTCACCTCTGGTGTTCACCTGTCACCCAACTCTCACTTGTGGCTCCAAGAAGTTGTAGCATACACAGCAGCCACACCCTAGTAAAAAACGTCTTCACAGATGGCTAAACCAGGTTGAGGGTAACCAATAGGCTTCAAACCAATTAGGGAGAGATCTACCCCAAGCATGTGAAGACTTCTCCTGGGGAATAGGCAGATGAAAACAATTTGTTCCACGAGCCATGAAGGTGGCCAAAGCAGGCTGTGAAGTACTTAGAGCTTGATCAGACATCAGAGACACCAAAGTCGTCTGCTGCATCCCAGGTTATTGCCAATTGTCTTGACATTTGTATCGCCACTGGACTTGGATGACTCTGGAAGAGAGAGTGAGGCTGATGGCTTTGTGCAACTCTGCTTCACTTATATCCAATCATGAGCAAGTCAGGACATCACTCCATGATGTCAGTGGTCCTCTTTGAAAATGAAGGATAAATAACAACTTTTCATGTTAAGAAAAGCTCTATTTATTCTTATGCTTTCTAGTGTTTTTTAATAGGAATAAGTGTTATATCTTGTCAAAAGCTCTTTTCTGTACTTAATGATATAATCATGATTTTTGTTGTTTTTAATCATTAATGTGGTCAATTATTTGCTAATACTAAACCAGCCCTGCGTTCCTCATCATAGTGAACCAGCCCTGTCATAGAGTATAATCTTTGTGACATGTTTCTGTAGTCTCCTTGCTAATATTTTGTTTGAAATTTTTATCAACATTCACTTGGAATATTGGTCTAGAGTATTTTTTCTGTTTTGAATCTCATTGGCTTAGGTATCAAGACCATATTTGTAACTTAGAAGGAATTTGGCAGGACTCCTTTTCTAATTTTTTCCAGTTTATTTAGCATTAGAATGAATTGTTCTTTAAATATTTAATAAAATTCACTTGTATATTTATCTGGTTCTGGGATTTTTTTCTTTGGGAGTTCATTTATGGCTTGTCAGATTTCTTTTTCTAAGATAAGGTTATTTAAGTCCTCTGTCTTTCATTCTGTTGATCTGGACAATTGGTATTTTTATATATTCATCCATTTCAACTTAGATGATCAGTTTTATTGGCATGTGATTGGGCAATATAGTTCCTAATAATTTCTTTAATTTCTTCTTCATCGGCTATGAATTCATCATTTTCATTTCCGATACTGGCAATTTGGTTTTCTTTTTTAAAATCAAGTTGACAAATGGTTTATCTATATTTTTAAAAATATCTCCTAATTTTACCTATTAATTAAATGACTTTGTGTTTGCTTTCAACTTTGTTTATCTCTTCTTTGATTTTCAGGATTTCTGTTTTGGTGTTCAGCTGGTTTTAAAATTTTTATTGGCTTTGAAGGTTTTTCGGTTTTATGTCCAGTTTATTAATCTGCTCTTTCTCTCTTTTATTGATGAGAGTGTTTAGAGATATACATTTTCTCCTATGTACTGTTTTGACTATATCTCAGGCATGTTTTTGAGAGGGTTTCTGTTCAGGTATAGGTTAGATTGTATAACCCTTGAGACCCCTTCCCTGTCTTATATTTTATATTTTGTGATTCTAAGGTACCTGTAAGAGCAGGCAGAGAACACAGAATTAAAAAAAAAAAAAACAGCAGGTGAATAAAGAGCTAAGGAGCTAAACGCCTTCCCCCCTCCCTTTAAGATTCATCTCTTTCTGCTGAGAGTCAGGAAAAGGCTGAATAAAACTAGTTTTATGACATAGATTTTATATCTTTTCTTACCAGTGGCAGAAGGAAGATCTCACATGTTTGGCACTTGGTTCCATTTAAGATTTTCAGTATCATTTATCCTTTGGTCATAATAAACCTCTACATCCTGCTCTGTTGTCCTACTTGTTTGGTTTTTTTTTTCCAATGAAATTTTACTTATATCTTTTATTTTTACTCCGCAAAAATTTCTCCCAATATCTCTTCATATTATGCCCTCCTAGAAAGTCATTCCATAAAACAATGCTTTTCTTTTTTGAACTTACTAAACTTTTCTTGGACTTATTTCTTGTTCTTTACCTGGGACAATCCAATTTCCCTTCCCATCCTGCCTGACATGCTCTGTTAACCCAAAGTTCAACAGACAAAAGTCCACAGACTTCTGAAGGCAAGGCAAGAAAGAGACATGATTTATAAGCAACAGCAGTCAAGAAGCACTATGTACTGGACATACAAAAACAAGAACCAAAGGCTCCCTGCCCTCAAGGAACTTACATCCTACAATAAGTTTTTATTTTAATGTTTTAAAGGTAATTTTAAAATAAAAAATAAAACAGAATAGTACATTTTTTCTTATATGTAAAAGGCAGATCTATTGTTGACTATTAAAACAATAGATTGAATTACTGAATTTAATATTGCATTGTAATGCATAAACATAAAATAGAAATGTATACACCAACAAGATTTTTATAAAAGCAACAGAATGGAAGGGGATTGTTTAAGATAAATATGTTGAATTACTGGGGATAATGTTGCAGTGCATTAAATGAGAACCTGATTTCAAGAACTTGACAAATGATCAATGGACACTCCAATAACAGATTGCATCTCATAATAACTATAGCTAACTTTTATATAGCACTTTTAAGCTTCCAAAATGTTTTACATATATTATCTCATTTGATCCTCAGAAAAACCCAGTGAGAAAGGTACTGTTAATATTTCTACTTTACAGATATGGAAACTGAGGCTAAAAGAAAGTAAATGACTTTCTTAGGATCATTCAGTTAATAAATAGCTGAAGCAGGATTGGAGCCTAGGTCTTCCTGAGTTGCATTGGGTTGCTTTATTCACTTTACACCACCTCCCATTTCATCAGTGTGGGAAATCTATCTACAAGTACATCTCAAAATCAATTTGTGTCCTCTCATTCAATGTGACTTCTATCCATGTCTGTTTGTAAATTTTCCATCAAGGATCCACCAATATGCTAGAGGCATGTTCTCTGGTTTTGTTTGTTGTTTTTCTAAAAAATTTTTCATGGCTACAAGTGCAACGTGGGCTGTCTATCTGTTATCTCTCCCTTTGGATACATGCCTACTAGACCTCCCTTTCCAGTCAAATAGATCTTTGATGATATGAATAGGATAAGAAAAAGTTTAATAAAAAGAAAATTCAAGTGCAACTAGACACTTGGAAAGAAATTCAAATCCACAATTTAAAAATGTAAATTGCATCAAACAAGAGCAACTATCTCATGTCCATTAGTATAAGTACATGTGGCACAAGTGCCCAGGACCAATAGAAGGACTGACAGGTTCAAGTGGCACTTGTGTACAAGAACTTGGCATACACAAATATAGATGATTCTTGCTGTAACTTGATTCCTTGCTCTAGTTCCCAGTTTTACACCCTGGATTCCCCTCTTAAGTAACTCTTTCATTGACTCTTTTTCTAAAAAAAAAAATTCTGAGCTCAATACCAAATAAAATGAGCATTCCCATAGACTGTGGAGAGGGGGGGGGGGGCTGGGGAGTAGGATTGTTTGTGAAGTTACAGGTCTATTACCTACACCTTGCTTTTTTTTTAAAAAATAGTATTTATTTTTAGCATTCATTTTTTTTAAATGTTGAGTTGTGAATTTTCTCCCTCCCTTGCACTCCTCCCCCACTCATTGTGAAGGTGAAAAGTGTAATATAAATTATATATGTGAAATCATGCAAAATATATTTCCATGTAGCCATGTTGCAAAAAAAAAAACCCCACAAGAAAAATAAAGGAAGTGAAAAAATTATACTTCAATCTGTATTCAGACTTTATCAGTTCTCTCTCTGGAGGTGGATAGCACTTTTCATCATATGTCCTTCAGAATTGTCTTGGATCATTGTATTGATCAAAATAGCTGAGTCATTCACAGTTGATCATCATACAATATTGCCATTATTGGGATTCTGCTCACTTCATTTTGCATCAGTTCTTGTAAGTCTCCCCAGGTTTTTCTGAAAGCATCCTACTCATAATTTCTTATAGATAGTAGTATTCCATCGCAATCATATATCACAACTTGTTCAGCCATTCTGCAATTGTTGATGGGCAGCCCTTCAATTTTCAATTCTTTGCTAACACAAAAAGAGCTGCTATAAATATTTTTGTACATATAAGTCTTTTTCCTTTTCCTTTTATCTTTTTTGGGATACAGATTTACTGGTGATACTGTTGGGTCAAAAGGTATCAACAGTTTTATAGCTCTTTGAGCAGATTCTCAAATTGCTCTCCAGAATGTTTGGATCAGTTCACAACTCCACCAACAGGGCATTAGTGTCCCAATTTTCCCACATCCCCTTCAACATTTGCCGATTTCCTTTTCTGCAAAGTTAGGCAATCTAATAGGTGTGAGGTACCTCAGGGTTTTTAAACTTGCATTTCTCTAATCACTAGTGATTTCGAGCAACTTTTATATGACTAGATAGCTTTGATTTTTTCATCTGAAAACTGCTTGTTGATATTCTTTGACCATTTATCAATTCGGGAATGACTTGTATTTTTATAAATTTGAAAAATAAGGATTTTATCAGAGAAACTTGCTGTAAAATTCCTCTCTCCCTCCAGTTTCCTGCTTTCCTTCTAATTTTGGCTGCATTGGCTTTGCTTGTACAAAAACTTTTAAATTTAATGCAATCAAAATTATCCTTTTTACATCCTGTGATCCCCTCTATCTCTTATTTGGTTATAAATTCTTTCCTTATCCATAGATTTGAAAGGTAAAATTTCCATGGTCCCCTAATTTGACACTTATGATATCACCCTTTATGTCTAGACTGTGTAACCATTTTGACTTTTCCTTCGTATATGGCCAAACACCTTGCTTTTCAAGTATATAACAAATTCAATATATAACTTTCATTCTCTCTTACTTGTCTCTGTTTCCTATAATCATTTCTTCTGTCTTTTCTTCTGTTCTCTTCCGTGTACTTAACAATGCTTTAATGAGCATCTTTTCTTTCTGTGCCTTCTTTCTTTTTCTTGGCAGTCCTATTTCTATACTTGTTCACCATCCCACCTCCTGACCCATGAAAAGAAGGAAGGAAGGAAAGAAAAACCCACATTACAAATAAGCATAGTCAAACAAAACAAATTCC
The DNA here is from genome assembly GCA_028646595.1 of Phalanger gymnotis. Taxonomy (NCBI): domain Eukaryota; kingdom Metazoa; phylum Chordata; class Mammalia; order Diprotodontia; family Phalangeridae; genus Phalanger; species Phalanger gymnotis. The sequence goes on along the minus strand of JAQQSZ010017958.1, from coordinate 1,314 downwards.
CACATTAGCTGTGTTCAAGAACATATTATTCTATACTTTGAGTCATCACTGTCAAGTTTACTTAACTTTTCATTCACCTTCTGAATGAAGTTTCTTAATCATAGAATCACAGACTCTCAGGATTGGTTGTGGACCTCAGAAGCCACGTAGTCCAAACTGTAACTAAACAGGAATTTCCTCTACATTATACTTAAGAACTGGGACTTCTAGCAAGAAGGAAGGCACTACCTCCCAAGTAACTCATTCTCAATGAAAAAACAAACAAGGTAGGAAAACCAAGAGAAAGCCATGTCATAAAAACTTAGAGAAGAAAGAGCAGCCAAAGAGGGTTGTTGATAGTTTCAAAGGCTGTTGAGATGTCAAGAAGGATAAGGATTAAGAAAAGACCATTAGCTTTGTCATTTTAGTGATTTAGAGTAATTTTAATTAATTAATTAGAGTAATTTAGTAAATTAGAGAGACCAGTTTTATTTAAATGATGAGGTCAGAAGCCAGATACAGAGTTTAGAAAGTGTTGAAAGAGAGGAAGTGGAGGAAGCTAATATAGATAGTTTTCTCCTAGAGTTTAGCTGAGAAAGGAAGGAGATATACAGGACATCAGCTAGCAGACATGACTGGGTCAAGTAAAGGTTTTTTTTTTTTATTACATTTTTTATTTTAAGTTTATAACACTCAGTTCCACATGATTTTGAGTTCCAGATTTTCTTCCCCCACCTCCCCAAGGCGGCATGCAGTCCAATATATGTTCTACATATAACTTTACATTGAACTTATTTACACAATAGTCAAGTCGTAAAGAAGAATTATGACCAATGGAATGAATTATGAGAAAGAAGAAACAAAACCAAAAAAAAGAGAGAGAAAAAAAAAAACAAAAGAAAAAAGGTAGAGCAAACAGTTTGCCTCAATCTGCATTCAGTTTCCATAGTTCTTTCTCTGGAAGTAGATAGCTCTCTCCCTCATGAGTCCTTTGGAGTTGTCTTTGAACCTTGTACTGCTGAGAAGAATTTTTTAACAATGGGGGGAAAATAGGCAGATTTTAGGCAGAGGGGAAGGAGCCAGTAGATAGAGATTGTCCCCAAATCCTCTTTTGCCTAGATTAAATATCTCTAGGCCCTTCTTCAGTTGATTCCTATATGGCATGACTCTGAATCAATCAATCAATCAAGATTTATTAAGCACCCACTATGTGCTAGGCACTGTGCTAATTTCTAGGGGATACAAAAAGAGACAAAAGACCAAAAAAAAAAAGACAAAAGACTCTGCCCTCAAGGAGCTTACAGTCTAATAGGGGATACAATAAGCAAACAAATA
>JAQQSZ010017957.1:0-10681 GCA_028646595.1 Phalanger gymnotis | reverse complement strand
AGGTCTGGTAACTGCCACAGCTCACTGATTCAGGGCTCTAGGGCACGCTCTGCCTGGCTTCTGGTCTTGTTGGTCTGCGCCACCCATGCTGGGCTCTGCTCTGCTCAGCTCCACTCCCCTCCACTCCCAGCTCCGTGTGGGATAGACCTTACCCAGAGATCATCCAGGCTGTCCTGGTCTGGATCTCTCCTTCCCTCTGCTACTTTGTGGGTTCTGCAGGTCTAGAATTGGTTCAGAGCCATTTTTTATAGGTTTTTGAAGGGACTTGGTGGGGAGCTCATGCTAGTCCCTGCTTTCCAGCCGCCATCTTGGCTCCGCGTCCCCCCCCCCACTGACCTTTTAATATGTCTTTGGCATTTGTGGGTTTAGAAGTCTGGAAACTGCCACCACTGCCAGTGATTAAGAGTTCTGAGGCCTGCTCTACCTTGTCTGCTCCCTCCTGGTCTCTGCTGACATAGCCCACTCTGGGATCTGCTCCACTCCAGCATGGTGCGATAGACTCTTCCCATTGGCTTTCCAGGCTGTCTTGGGCTGGAGAATTGTTTCACTGTCAGTTTGTGCATTCTGGAGCTCTAGAATTTGTTTAGAGTCATTTTTACAGGTATTTGGAGGGATTTGGGGGAAAGCTCAAGCAAGTAATTGCTTTTAATCTACCATCTTGGATCTACCACTCTGAGACTTTCTTATGCTAGTTTCAAAAGAAACTTTATCACTTCCCCTTCCCATCCTCCCATATTGTATGAATACAATAAAAACAAAATAGTAGCAGCCACCACCACCACCACACTACTACATTTAAACAAAATCAATGGACACAGGAAGAACATCTGACAGGGTGTATCATATTTCACATCTTTAGTCTTCAAATCTATTGAGAGGAGGAAGGTACATTTCCTAATCAGTTTTTCAGCACCAAGATAATCCCATGCAATTCAGCAATCAGAATACTTTTTAGTGTTTTTAGCACTTATATTAATTTAATCCCAGTGAACATTATATTCTTGTTTCCAGTTTCTTCATCCTGCCACACTTTATGCAAGTCTTCCAATGTTTCTCTAAATTCCTCATAGGAATATTTTTATTGGTACTAAATCTTTATTTCTGCCTTAAAATTATTGCTTGATGAATATCCTTCTAATTTTATATATATATATGTGTATATTTATATATACACACATATATATAAGTATACATATACGTATATATATACATATATATCTTATTCTAAACTTAAGAAATCAAAAAGGACACCTCTGTTGTTCTTTTTTTCACCTGTGTGAGTGCTTTAATGAAAATTCTTACATATTCTATTGGAGTTTATTTAGGCAAAGTATTCTAAAGTTTTCTGGTTATCCCTTAAAGAACAAAATTACAATTTTGTCACATCAAAGCAGAAAGTAGTTTGATGAGCCAAGGGAAAGATAGAGCAACACAGACATGATACATGAGTTACAACCTTCTAGAGAATGAAGAACTTAAACTGAAAGCTAAACGGACTTCAAAGGTAGTAACTTCAAAGTACCTGCATATTATACTTGGTATGATCTGGCAGATTTTGAAAGGATAACATTCATTTTGAGATATGGATGAGAAGTCTTGCAAGGATTTATAATATCTTTAGACTTATGATTTGTGTTCCTTCATCTTTCCTTCTATTTGTTGTTAAAAATCGCAGTGATTAATGTGCATTTAATAAAAAAATATAAATGTGCTAATATATTTTAAGAGACTATTCAGAACATAACTATAAATCTATGCAATATGTTCAGTTCCCTGTGCAACAGTAAGGGATTCTGAATTCTTCAGAAAAGAGAAAAAGCAACTAATTCAGTCCAAAATATTACTCAAGTATCACTATTCTTTGTGTGAACATAAGATTGAATGATGAAAGAACATGAGACATTTTTGTGTGATGGAAAGTAACCTTAATGCATATATCTCCCTGAATAGTAACTTGAAGGTGGCAAAGGAAGAAGAGAATAAAATTGAAAAAAAATACTATCTTGCTTGAGATCAGAAACCAATAGTTAAATACTGTAAAAGAGAAATTAGATTTTGAAATAAGGTAAAAACCCACATATTATTCCACCATGAGGACTTGTGCTGTATGTATGCCAAATTTAAAGTCTTAAAAGAACCTGTGGGCTACCCAAGCTCAAATGGCTTCATAAAATGCCTTTAATACCTGAAAAAGTGTTTGGTTTAATTTTTAAAATATCTAACTTCAGATAGAATAAATGGACTTTATTATTCTTCTTATTATAAAACATTCCAGATATCAATAACAAATTGCTTTCGGACTACTATCAAGACTAAGAAATTGCAGTGTGAATATTAGTGTTTTAAGAAAATTGTAATTGAGAGTAATAGTTGAAATGGAGCAGAAGCAGAAACAGAAGCAGAAGAAGCAGAAGCATAGAATGTATAGAGCAGAGGAGTGCAAAAGAGAGAACCAGGTCCTCAATTGTGTGTGTGTGTGTGTGTGTGTGTGTGTGTGTGTGTGTGTGTAAAGTTTCTCCCTGGGCATGACAGGAACAAAGGAGATTTACAGTAAAATAAATGGACACTTGAGGCTTGACACTATTAATTTATATTTACATGTGACTAATTTTATTATAAAACATTGTCAGCCAATCATCAGCTTTCCTATTTCTTTGTAATCACCAAATATAAACACTTGATCAGTGAATGTAAAATACATTATTCATCATCATCCAAATCACCAAACATTAAATGAATTTTCTAAAATATTTTATGGCAAAAAGAAATCTTTAGGTACTTAAACAATATGGAATTATTCATGTGATTTACAGTATACTTGGGCATTGAACTAAGTTTTCTCAAATGTTTTATTTTACCAGTCTAATACATTATATTGTTTTGTTAACAGGTTACAATATTACAGTCACAGGGATTCTTCCAGTGTGAAAGAACTAAAACAACAATGTTGCTGTCTAAAGTGATTTATGATCCTTTGCTTATAGTACTGTTGAGTTTCAGTTTTGGATCAAAATATTGTAACAGTTTCCAAAAACAGTTTCCAAAAAATTCAAACAGTTGACAACACCTGTTTCCACTTTGCAAGTACTTTCAATTTTATGGCACTTTGATCCAAAAGGAAATATTGTCTCTATTATTTCAGTCAAAATTGGTTTTTTTTTTGCTTGTTGGGTTTTATCCTGTATAGTGTTATAACACTGCATAGGTACCTTACAAAATGCTTTGCAAACTCTAAATCACTATACACAATGAAGGTATTATGGTTAGTTTTAGTAAGAGATTCAACTTTAAGATGACAAACATTTTTATGAGATTATTTGAAAAATTATTTCTTACCCAAAGTTTTATCTGGGTAATTTCAAGTAAAGCCAAAGGGGACATATGACTTAATTCAAAGGAATTCTTCCAAAGTAGATTTGCTATCTATTAATGAAATAAGTCCTACAATATTGTTTAATAAATATAATTTTGTTAAGCCCTTACAAATATATTGTATCTCAACTTAGCTTGCTTTATAAATTCAATAGATTTCCAAACTATAAAGCAAACCTCTTTACAATATACACAAAGATAAAAAGAGGGATTGTTTGACCTTTTTTGTTAAGTACTTTAGTTAGCCAGATGATTCAAAACAGCTTTGACTAGAAGTCGTATTACTATGTGCTATCTTGATATTTTCAATTAAATGGCCACTGTAGGTCACTGTTTCTCCATTCAATTATGTCTGAAAGGCTGCATTTGTGACAATTAAAGAGCTCTTTTAAAAGAAATCTGTATTTTTCTTCATTTTTAGAAAGTGAATTTGGTTATTTCCAATTCTGTCAAGGAGCTTGGGAAAACTTGAAATTGACCTCTGGTAATGGATGATAATGGTGATTTTTATGAGAAGCATTTTATAGCTGTAAATAACCTTAATAGATTTCTAGAAATAAGTATGATTATATTCACTTAGCACATATGTGTGCATATCAATGTGTCTGTGTCTGTGTGTATATATGTATACATATATATATACACACACACATATATTGCATATATACTTCTATATAGACATATATACACATTTCTATGTAGACATACATATATACACATACATATATATATATATATTACATACACACTTCTATATAGACATACACATGTATGAATGTATATATATATGTGTGTATATACACACATATGTATATTTTTAATAATATTTCTTTAGGGTTTATTCTATAGTGAACCTGATTCAGTGCTACTGAAGCTCCTGGTTCATGTTAGACATCTTGGAAGATGTATTAGCTTTTTCATGCCATCATAGCTATACGTTAAAGAATCTCAAAATATTTAACAAAGCATTTAATTTAGTCTCAAGGAATAATTTAGGCATACATTGCTAAAAAACAAAAGGAACATTGTTGTCTGATCAATCTCAATTCATTTCCCCCTTGTAAGCATCTATTTGGGCTATGGAATTGGATGTCTGTCATTTAGGAACAAATCAAGGAAACTAGTAAGGAAGACAGTGTCTAAGGATGCAATCTAAGGTTATTGTGAAATGCCAAATATTTTGGATGGTCATTACTTTCTATTAAGTCACAATAATCTATCATGAAAGCTATCTCAACTTTCTGAAGTAGATAGGACAATTTTACTGCCCCCATTTTACAAATGAACTCTGAGAAATTAACTGACTTGTTCAAGGTTACAGAACTAGTAAATCACAAAACCAGCTTAAACTTAATTTTTAAGTTCAAAATTCACACTACTATTACTATGCCTTGCCCTGTATTTTAGAATATGCCATGCATTATCTTACTTGAAAATGTTTATGTTAGAAAAAATTGAAAAAAATGAAGCATATTGTCTAGGTTTAATGGACATTTCCTGAAAATCTCCACTACAGTATACAATCATTGAAAAGAGTTAAGAAAAAACTGCCTAGGAGAGTGACTGCAACTAAACTTTTGTAGTTTACTAGTTATAATTGTAGGGAATACTAATTATGTAAAAGAAGGATGTGTATTTTCATTTTGATAGCAAGGAATGAAAAACTCAGAGTTGGGGGAATTCATCTAGTACAACTTAAAATGGAGGGGGGGGATCCCTTTTGCAACATATTTGACAAGTCATTTATTTAACCTTTGTATGAATACTTGTATTGAGGGGAGCCTGAGGCAGTCCACTCCACTTTTGGATAGCTCTACTTGTTAAAAAGTTCTTCCTTTTATCAAGCCTAAGTTTGTTTATGCAATTTCCAGCTATAACTCCAAATTGTCTCCTCTATAGTGTAGTATACTGTTCTCCACGTATCCTTTTCAAATAATTCTCCTATGGTGAGATTTTGAGGCCCTTCATCAAATTGCTTTATAATGTCTTCTGGATATTCTTTAGATTGTTAGAATCCTTCCGAAAATGTGATGCCCAGAATTGAAAATGATACTCTAAGTTTAGTTTTACTGGGGTAGAGCACAGCAAAACTATGACTGCCTTAGTCTGGGGCACTATGGATCTCTTAATTCACTCCAATATTACATTAACTTATTTTGTCTGCCATATCACAAAATTAACTCATAGTGAGCTTTAAGTATTTTGTTATGATTCTTATCACTTTGCCTATTATTAATAAATGTTTCATGATTAAGAGTTAATGAGGCTTCCAGATCTCAGGAATTCTGAAGTACAGTGGACTAAGCCAATCAGGTTTCTGCACTAAATCCAGTATCAATATGGTGAGCACCTGATAATGAGCAGTGTAGCAACAATTTGGCTAGCAGCTGTTGTGGGAGTGAAAGACCAATACAAACCAAACAACAAGAAAGCTGTCAGCACAGGTTCTTTGATCTTCTTTACTAAGGAGAGTAATGTTAAGTGGTTAACAATCTTATTTCAATCCAACATACGAATATCATTCACTTAGTTCAGGAGGAAAAGCCAGCAACCTGATATTCAGAGCATATACGAACAAATTACAAACAGAGACAATATAAACAGACCAAATCACAATTCATCAGGAAAGCATCAACATCTGGGTTCACGGCTGGGGAGCTCTAAACAATGGCTTGCCCAGAGTCTCCACATCAACACTCCTCCAGGAGTGAGAGCCCCAAGGGAGAATGCCAACCTCTGGGTTTATATATCTTGTTCAGAGTCAAATGTGAATCACACATGCCACTCACCCATGTGACCTAAAAGCATCACAAATGTGTGTCTTAAACCGATGTGATATTGGCTTTTCCTGGAGGCAAAGAGGTCATCAAAGACTCCTGATTTAATTAAAGAAACAAAGGCTGGACTTGGCAAGGGCACTTGATTAAATAAGTGCTAAAAGAGAAAACAGCAAAAAGGTACCACCTTAATTAATATCACAAGCAGCCAGCCAGGTTAGTTTAACAAGGGAGACCTGGTCTAGGTTGGAAATGCCAACTGATTACTAGTAGGCTTAGACCCAGGAACAGTCTCCCCTATATTTCCTCCTTGGCAAAGATAGGGAGACTTAGTTCCTAAAAATAATAATAATAAATAAGAGTTAAAGATGATACCTGGATTGATTTGTTTAATTGGAAAGCACACTGGCCAGGGCTCAGGAATCAGTTATGAGTAGTAGACATATTCTCAACCCCCACCAGTGACCCACATGAGGAGATCTCAGAGTGAGTTGCAGTCATGTGGCCATACTTCTCTGGGGAAACCAACATCAACTGATAGAGAGAGAGAGAGAGAGAGAGAGAGAGAGAGAGAGAGAGAGAGAGAGAGAGAGAGAGAGAGAGAGAGAGAGAGAGAGGAAAAGTAGCAGTCCTTGTCACACTAGTCACCTCTTCCATCTTATAGTTGTGAAGTTGTTACCAACATTGTCCTTCTTATTTAAACCATGTTTTGTTGCCTCTTGGTATTTACATTTTTTACATAGTTGTAGTCATTGTATGTATGTGTGTGTGTGTGTGTGTGCACACACACACACACACACACACACATATATATATATATATATATTTCTTCTAGTTCTTCTTGGAAAGTGCCTTGCAGCAATTTCATAACATAGTAATGCCCACCCAGTTAAGAAAGTCTTCTGAATTGGAGGCTGGCAAAAAATGGAATTTTTGGAATCTTGCTGTAGTGAAAATCAGGGAAGTGGTAAAATAAAATCAGGGTGATTAGAAGCTGAGTATTATGAGCAGGGATTTGGATAGCAGCTATATGGAAATGTCACAAAGAACAATCAAAATGTCCATGAATTTCTACATTGCGTGCTGAGAAGCCTATCACTTGCAACAGCTACAGTGAGTTTCCCTACCTCTTCCCATGACAAACCAAACTATCTCCTTTCACATTTCATATGGGACAAAGAGAGATTAATTGGCAGGTGATAAAACCACTAATGTTTCTCTCCTGATGATACAGGCAAATGTGTGGCAATTAAAGGGGTGAGAGAGTACAGAGGGAATAGAATCAAAGCCTCAAATTCCCAGAGCTTTGATAGCCGATAATCTTGAGGAATGGTTGGAAGAGTATTTACAACTCGTTTTTATTTTTTGTTTTTGGTTTTAAGTAATTATCTTTTCCTTTAATATATTCATGATTTATGTTGACTTGGTCGGGGGAAAAATCAGATGAAATAGGTTCTCATGAACCATGAAAATCCCCTTTGTATACAGGGCATATGGAGGAAGCCAACAGGAGACAGAGGTGTAGGTCAGATAGAGGCATTAATCCAGGATTGGGTTTTAGTAAGGTATGAGAAGTGACAAGGACAAGAGAGCAAGGGATTCAATAGCAAAGAATAGTGTGTGAGAAAAGCTACAACCAGTACTGGAGAGGATGGCAAGTCAAGAAACAGACCCAGAGATCAGTGACTACGAGTATATGGAAGAGACAAGAAGAGTCTAAATGAAAAGAAGAGTGTTAACCATAAAGCAGGAGTTCCAGATTACACAGGGAGCTCACAATAGATTTCCTTGAGAGCAGGGACTTTGATTTTTTTATCTTTCTTTGTTTTTTATCTCTATTTTTAGGGAATGGGAAATAATAAGCCAGAGAGTATGAGACAAGTTCTATTCACCTCTTATTGGGGTCATTTTCCCAAGCCCCCAGGGCTTATCATAGTTCCTGGCACATAGTATGCACTTTAATAAATGTTAGTAGATTGACTCACATAATGGGAGAGATGGGCATATGGGTCATTGGAGAGATAGATTTGAGAAGGATAAGAATGAACAAGTAGACAGTTTGGGTTGGGAAAGATTTGTTCTTTGGCAGTCAGTAGTTCAGAATCACTATGATGAAGATAATAAGAGAAGCTGGGAGTCTTTTTTGTATCCTCAACACTTAGCACAGTACCTGTTATGTAGAAGGTCCTTGATGAATGCTTGTTGACGTTACTGACCCCTTACTGAAGGACATGCATAACCAGTTATCTCCTGGTTGGTCCCTGAATTTTGGTTCTTTCTTTAGGTTTTTCTTTTATTTTGTTAGCACAGATCACTGAACTACATCCTGAGGGATGAGAAGCTACCTCATGTATTCAAGAATTCCTGAATTCCTGAGTTAGTGCTGGCTACTCTGTTGGAGGTACTTTCTGTAAATATGTTGTTTTGGAAATGACTAGTACTAGAATTATTGACTAGACCAGGTGTAAGGAACCTGCAGCCTTGAGGCCACATGTGGCCCTCTAGGTCCTCAAGTGCAGCCTTTTGACTGAATCCAAACTTCACAGAACAAATTACCTCAATAAAAGGATGTGTTCTGCAAAACTTGGACTCAGACAAAAGGCTGCACCCAAGGACTTACCTCACAAGTTCCTCAAGCCTGAGCTAGACAATAAATCTTAACCTGTTGCATTGATTGGACAGTACAGAATGAGGCAAAAGTGAAACATCTATTTAGTAATCCCACAAAGTACCTTTCTCTTTGAAAAACATAATATGTGTGATGAATTATTATTTTTGTTTTACATTTTTGGTAAGCAGTAATTATGAGTCTTTTGAATTTTAAACATTTTTTTTTCATGAAAGGAAAAATAAGAGCTGCTCTGCACCTGATATGTACTTCGCATATTGAGCACTTTTTTCTGTAAGAGACCCTAATCACCTATTTTAGGAGAGGCCTTAACACAAACTGTGTTTAATATATTTTTTCTGGGATCCCAAAGAATGGAGAAGTAATGAGTCAGAAAGTATGAGAAAAGCTCTATTCACCTCTTATCAGGGTCAAGTTTTCTCAAGGCTGGACTCAGTTTGTGTTAATCCAGAACCAGAGTTCCATTTCTGAAAGGTGAGCTCCCTAGGCCTCAGGTCACATCAGGAAGAAATTTATAGCAATTAAATTTATCCAAATACGGAATGAACTGGGGCAGATGGTGGGTTCTCTGTCATAAGAAAACTTCTAGTAAAAGTTGGATGATTACTTATGGGGGAAGTTGTTGAGTAGATTCAGGTACAGGTTGGACTAGATATCCCCTAAGGATCCCTCCCATTATGAGATTCTGTGGTTCTGCAAAACATGTCAACAAATGTCTATTGATCAAAGTACAAGACAATGTGCTAAGCTTTATGGTGTCTAGTGTGTACTAGAAGGAACCTGTAATAGAACAATAATTTGATGAGCAGAAACTTGTCATTATTTGTGATTCTGTGCGTATAGATTTTCCTATAAAACTCCATATAACACCTGCTTGACTATATTTGTTTTCCCCTTAGGGGCTATCTAGTATGAGTTTGTGTCTGTTTCGCTGTGTCTATGTCTGTGTATATCTACTGTAGCACTTCCTCTGTGTTACTTCTCCATCTGCTGCTCATATTCATGGGCTAACACACTGGAGAATGGCTATAATACCCAGGGTTGATTGGTTCCCTTGTGAGTCTAAATTATCACTATTACTTATATAGCATATGAGTGTTTCCCTCCCTCTCCCCACCCAGTGTGTTTTCTTTAAAGGTCAAGCCAGCAGACACAGTTAGCTCACAGAAAGGTGATTTACTAAGGTGGCATAGTAAAAATTGTAACTACAAGGTATTTCTGCCCAAAATCTGTGGAGTTCCCTCAAAAATTTATACAATATCCAGAGGAAGAGTGGACATAAAATTAGGGTAAATCATTATAAGATATGCAGATAGGAAACATGTATATTCAAGAGAACACACAACCCCATATTGTAGCCTACACATGCCTTTTTTTGTCCTCAAGAAGTTCTCATACTGCTTCCTCTACTAAATGCAGCATTACTGAGTGACTCATTGAGCTCCAACGGTCCAGTTCTTTCCCAAGTTCAACTCTAAATTGCTGAGAGTAATTCTTCCTTGAATCCCCGATTTTTCTCTCTTCTAAGATAACAAAGGCTGTGGCTCTTAAGTGACTGCCTCTCATGGTGTAAGTTTGTCTGGAGGGTGTGCCTTTCCATTTCCCATTGGATGCATCTTGACCATGACATGAACTCTCCAACTGCTGGATAGATCATTTCTTTCTAAGAAATTAACTCTATTGCTAGATACCATCACCACTGGGTGTAGTAGGAAGGCCGAATTTATGATCTCAAAAAGGATCATATAAATATCTGAATGGTTCGAAATCATTGGGTATACAGAATTCTCCAAGCAGAAGGCATCAAAAAATTTATTCAGGGCCCAGAGCAACAAATTAGCGAACCAACCTCCCCATTCCAGTATTGTGAACACAAGCCTCCAGGCCCAGTAGGCCCGCCTCA
>JAQQSZ010017956.1:0-10681 GCA_028646595.1 Phalanger gymnotis | reverse complement strand
ATACAAATCGATGACTCCTACTTGTCTCAGTGCTGAGAAATACTCCAAGACAAAAAGATCCCACTTTATCTGCCCCAGAATCATTAAAGGCACTTAAGAGAAGAAAAGCAAAATGTCCCACCTTAATTACTATTAGGTAATAATGTTAATGTTACACCTAATAGGGGTTTGGGCCTGGGGCTTAGCACTTAGCAAGATTCAATGAAATAGCTGAATCACTCAAAGCAAACAAAAGACAAACTCTTCAAGGGCACTTATTGAACTAAGTGCTAAGGAGACCATTTTGCTTAACAACACACTCCCTGCCTGGGACAATTTGAGAAGATCCAAAGAAAAACCCCAGGGTGAGGTTTGGTCCCTGAAAGGGACTAAAGTAAGCACCTCCAGGCTAGTTTCTGTTTTAACAACAAGCAGCAAGTCAACCCTGGGTTTAGGTGGTTTGAGAGGCTTCCTCAGCCCCAGCCACAGGAACATTTCATCATGGGGTGAAGGGAGTTGGGCATTTGAGCCTAGGAAGATTGAGGGAACCTCTGCTGATGAGGAACTCCAAACCCAGCTGTGTTGCAAAAGGCAGTGGGAGCAAGAAGAAACCACCACAGGCCTGGTGAGTGCAGAAGCAGTGTGGCAGAAAGCCCCTGACTGTGGGCACTTACAGGAGGTTGGAGGTTCAACTTTGCTTCCAGTCTAAAGGAGAGAACTCAAGATCTGGGGCAAGAGGCACCATTTCCTGTACCCCAGGCCTAAAAGTGATTACAAAAATCAAGCTATTACCACAAAAAAATGCACAGACAAAGGAGAAAGAATCCAACCATTGAAACCTATTATGGGAATAGAGATGACTGGAGTTCATCTTCAGAGGAGGATATTGATGTAAAGAAATCCCCAAAGAGTAATATCAAATGGTTACCTGCCCAAAAAGAATTGACAGGAGATCTCTAAAAAGACTTTAAAAATCAAATGACAAAGATGGAGGAAAAACTAAAAAAAAAAAAAGAATGATCCAAGAAAAACAAGAAGGTTATGAAAAGAAAGTTAATCAATTAGAAAAGGAGATTCAGAATCTTAAGGAGGAAAATGACACCTTGAAAATTAGAATTGAGCAAAGTGAAGTCAGCAAAATTATAAGAGATCAAGAAATAATTAAACAAAACATGAATAATGAAAAAATAGAAGACAAAGTAGAACATCTTATAAGAAAAACAACAGATTTGGAGAACAGATCAAGAAGAGAAAATATAAAAATAATTAGACTACCTGAAAGTTATTATCAAAAAAAGAATCTTGATACAATAATACAAAAAATAATTAAAGAAAATTGTCCTGAAACATTAGAACAAAGTATGAAAGTAGAAATAGGAAAAAATCCATCAATCACCACTTAAAGGAGATCCTATGAGGAAAACTTATAGGAATATCAGTGTCAAATTCCAAAACCCACAGCTCAAGGATAAAATATTAAAAGCATCAAGATTAAAACAATTTAAATATGAGGGTGCCAGAATCAGAATTACACAAGACCTAGCAGCAGAGACATTAAAGGACCACAGGTCTTAGAACACAATATATCAAAGAGTAAAACACCTGGGTATCTGGCCAAAGATATCATACCCTGCAAAGCTAAGTATTATTTTGAAGGAAAAAAATGGACATGTGATAAACTTTTAGACTTTCAAGACTTTGTAAAAAAAAAATCCCGAACTTAATAGAAGATTCGACATACAAGAACCAAGAGAAACATAAGGTATATACCAAAGACTAATGATAACGGATTCATGAAGACAGACTGTTTACCTTGTATATAATATAAAACATATGTCTAAGATTCTTATTAATTACTGGTGAGCTCCTAAGAAAGATTAGGGTAAACCTGTTTATGATATGAATTTCGAAAAGTAAACCCATTCAGGAACAGCTAAAAAGAGTAACTTTTATATAAATGAGGAAAGGATACAGAGGATGGGGGAAGAGGGCTGGTAGTTCTGGTACCCTCTTTCATTGGGAATGGGTTTAAGAGGGAATAACACATATATATTTAGAAGAGTATAAAAGTCTTCTAAATTTAGAAGAAATACAATGGTAGGAGCATAGAGAGGGGGAAGAGGCCATTAGAGGGGAGAATGAGGAAATAGGTAAAGGGGGGATATCGAAGGATATTTAGATTAATGGGAATGGGAGGATAGGGGAGGGATCCTTGGAGAGGGGAAGGCAAGTAATAGGAGGGCAATGTGGTTCGTATAGGAGGGGGTAGGAAAGTAATAGGAGGGAAAGGTAGTGGGTAGAAATAAAGTAGAGGAGGCAGGAGGGATAAGAAACAAGAGATATGTACAAACATAAAAACAAGGATTAGGAGTAGAGTATGTTTGGGAAAGTATATGTCTATATATGCATGTATATATGTATAAGTGTATGCATATATATCTGTATGTGTATGTATATATTGAGAAACATATCTAAACTATATTGTAGCCTTCTTGGGGGAAGCTGGGGGGAGGGGAAAAAGAACAAATTTTAAAAATGCACAGCAGAGAACAAAAGAAAACAATGAAGCAAAGAAAAGATGGACAATTCTCAACACAAGGCGAATTATTTATCATACAGGCTTTCTTAAAATGAAAATTTATTTTTACATATTTTGAATCCTCTCTTATGTTCTGCTGTGCACATGACATGCTTTTTTTCTTTCTTTATATTTAAGTTTCAATATTTAAGCTTATGATATGTTTTTATTTCTTTTCTCTGTTCCGTATTTGTGCTGTGGTAAAATAAATTAAAAAAAGGAAACAATTAGGAAAATAATAAAAGAGAAAAAAAGCAACAATAATCAAAACTACTTAGTACTGGCTAAGAAATAGAGTGATAAGTTAAGTACACAAGACACAGTAGTGATGATTATAGTCATTTACTATTTGATAAACCCAAAGTCTCCAGCCTCTGGGATAAGAACTCAGTATTCGATAAAAACTGCTGGGAAAACTGGAAAATAGCACAGCAAAAACTAAGCAAAGAACAACATGTGGAACCCTAAACTCAAAATGGGTAAACAATTCAGACAGAAACACTAATACTATAAGTAAATTAGGAGAGCAAAGAATAGTTTACCTGTCAAATCTTTTGAGAATGGAAGAATTTATGACCAAACAAGAGATAGAGAACATTATGAAATGCAAGATGAATAATTTTGATTATATTAAATTTAAAAGCTTTTAAATTTTTTTAACTTTTAAGATGACAAAATAATTTGTTTCATTTAATTCTCATAGCAAGATTTTGAGGTAGATTCTTAGAGGTATTATTAGCCCCAATTTGCAGAAGCAGAAATTTAACCCTTCACAGATCATTTGATATTCGATGGTTATAAAACTAGTTCCATCAGAGATGAGATTCATATTCTCCTCTTCATAATTCTCAATGGAGTATATTCATTATGCATAGACTATGATCTCCTTGATAGCTGGGGTCGTATTTCCCCCTTCTGTTGTATTCCTAGTATTTATTTTTTTAAGGTTAATTTATATATTTTTTAGTTTTCAACATTCATTTCCACAAGATTTTCAGTTACAAAGTTTCTGCCCATCTCTCCTCTCCTCCACCCCAATATGGTATGCATTCTGATTACCACTTTCCCGGGTCTGCCCTTAATTAGAAGCTTGATTAGGAGAAGCTTGTTTGTAGGCAGTCCCACATTCTTTTGCTATTAGGTGCTAAGCCCAGGCCTACACAGGTTATATGTACTCTGTGGGTAGCCATTAAGCTCAGACTAGAGAGTTGTAGAGAGTGGAGATGAGAGAGCTGTGAAGAAGGCAGAGCTGCGATAAGAGAGAACTGCAAGAGAGAGAGCTACAAGGGCTTTCAGAACTTTGGGAGGAGAGGACATAAGCAAGCAGAAAGTTAGGATTAGTGAGTGAATTTTTGTGGGAAGACCCTAGCAGAAGGGAAAGTTACAGGATGGCTTGACTCTTTTCTGTGATACTGTGTTTTAATCTCCTTGCTGTTACATTGAGGTGGACTTACTGGTTTTGGAATACAATTACTGCTATGTTGAATTGGGGTTATTGATTTTGGGATTTGATCCTCTGGGGTTTGAATAAATGTTTTACTTCTTCTGCCTTCTGTACAGAGAGTCTCTTATACTTTGCAATTCCAAACTATATAGGAATATTTGTGGTTACCATAGATATCATGAATCTTGCCTTACTGATACACTACCCTAATACTGAGAAAGGTCTCATAAGTTGCAAATATCATCTTTCCACGTAGGAATGTAAAGAGTTCAACTTTAATAAGTCCCTTATGGTTTTTCTTTCCCATTTATCTTTTCATGCTTCTCTTGATTCTTGTATTTGAAAGTCAGATTTTCTGTTCAGCTCTGGTCTTTTCATCAAGAATGCTTGAAAGTCCTCTATTTCATTGAATGTCCATTTTCCCCCCAAAATACTATATTCAGTTTTACTGAGTAGGTGGTTCTTGGTTTTAATTCTAGCTCCTTTGACCTCCAAAATATCATATTCCAAACCCTTCAATCCCTTAATGTAGAAATCGCTAGATCTTTTGTTATCCTGATTGTATTTCCACAATACTCTAATTGTTTCTTTCTGGCTGCTTGCAATATTTTCTCCTTGACCTGGGAACTCAGGAATTTGGCTACAATATTTCTAGGAGTTTTCCTTTTGGGATCTTTTTCAAGAGGTGATTGGGGGATTCTTTTAATTTCTATTTTACTCTCTGGTTCTAGAATATCAGGAGAGTTTTCCTTGACAAGTTTTTTGAAAAATGATGTCCAGGCTCTTTTTTTTGATGATTGCTTTCAGATAGTCCAATAATTTTTAAATGATCTCTCCTGGATCCATTTTCCAGGTCAGTAGTTTTTCCAATGAGATATTTCACATTGTTTTCTATTTTTTTTCATTCTTTTGGTTCTGTTTTATAATTTCTTGATTTCTCATAAAGTCATTAGCTTCCATTTGCTCCATTCTAATTTTTAAGGAATTATTTTCTTCATTGATCTTTTGGACCTCCTTTTCCATTTGGCCAATTCTGCTTTTTAAAGCATTCTTTTCCTCATTATCTTTTTGGACATCTTTTGCCATTTAGGTTAGTCTATATTTTAAAGGTTATTTTCTTCAGTATTTTGGGGTTCTCCAAAGCTGTTGACTCATTTTTCTTAATTTTCTTGCATCACTCTCATTTTTTTTCTAATTTTTCCTCTACTTCTCTTACTTGATTTTCAAAATCTTTTTTGAGCTCTTGCATGGCCTAAGACCAATTCATATTTTTCTTGGAGGCTTTGGATGTAGGAGCTTTGACTTTGTTGTCTTCTGGTTGTATGCTTTGATCTTCTTTGTCACCAAAGTAAGATTCTATAGTCTGAGTTTTTTTTTTACCATTTGCTCATTTTCCCAGCCAATTACTTGACTTTTGAGCTCTTTGCCAAGGTAGCACTCTGCTTCCAGAATGGAGAGTGCTCTGTCCCAAGCTTCATGGATTTTGCACAGCTGTTTTCAGAGCTACTTCTAGGCACCTGTAAATTTTCAGTTCTTCTGAGGTCATATGATCCAAGGAGAGGTATTTACCCCTCTCCCGGCCTGTGCTCTGGTCTATGAGTGACCTCAAGCACTCTTCTCTGCCCTGGAACTGTGAGGAGGATTCCCTCTCCACAGGCACCAGAAGCTCTCCCAGAGCAGCACTCCTTCTCACCCCAGGACTGCCACCCAGGACTATGACCCAGATCCAAGCAGGGCAAAGCAAGAGAATCCTGCCTCAGTGCCAGCAAAGAGATCCCTTCACTCCTGCTCTGTTCAGATATTTGGTTTCCCCTACTGTCTATGGACTTGGAGCTCTGGATTCAGCCACTGCCTCTGCTTCTGCTGCTACCATTGCAGTCACCTCAGCCACTTCAGCTACCCTGGGGCTGGCACCAGACAGAGCTCTTCTCTCACCTAGTCTGACAGAGTTTTCCCACCGACCTTTTACAATGTCTTTGGCACTTGTGGGTTTAGAAGTCTGGAAACCACCACAGCTGCCAGTGATTCAGTGCCCTGAGGCCTGCTCCACCCAATCTGCTCCAGCCTAGTCTGTGTTAGCATGGTCCAAGCTGGGCTGCACTCCCCTCTCAACATGGTGTGATAGACCCTTTCCGTCGATCTTCCAGGCTGTCTTGAGCAGGAGAGTTGTTTTCCTCTGTGATTTTGTGAGTTCTGTAGCTCTAGAATTTGTTTAGAGTCATCTTTTACAAGTATTTGGAGGGATTTGGGGGAGAGCTCAAGCAAGTCCCTGCTTTTACTCCACCATCTTGGCTCCCAAATTAAAAAGCTTTGACACGAACGAAGCCAATGCAACCAAGATTAGAAGGGAAGCGGAAAGCTTGGAAACAATTTTTACAGCCAGTGTCTCTGATAAAGGCATCATTTTTCAAATATATAGAGAACTGAGTCAAATTCAAGTCATTCCCCAATTAATAAATAGTCAAATGATTTTCAGATGAAAAAATTAAAGCTATCTGGAGTCATGTGAAAAAATGCTATGAATCACTATTGGTCAGAGAAATGCAAATTAAAACAACTCTGAGCTACCACCTCACATCTATCAGATTGACTAATGTGACAAAACAGGAAAATGGTAAATGTTGGAGAAGATGTGGGAGAATTGAAACACTAATGCATTGTTGATAGAGTTGTGAAATGATCCAACCATTCTGGAGAGCAATTTGGAACTATGCTCCAAAGGCTATAAAACTGTGTGTATACCCTTTGACCCAGCAATACCACTTCTAGGTCTGTATCCCAAAGAGATCATAAACAAGGGAAAAGGACCCACATGTACAAAAATACTTATAGCAGTTTTTTTGTGGTGGCCAAGAATTGGAAATTAAGGGGATGCCCATCAATAGGGGAATGGCTGAGCAAGTTGTGGTATATGAATGTAATGATGAGCAGACTGATTTCAGAAAAACCTGGAAAGACTTGCATGAACTGATGTTGAATGAAGTGAGCAGAACCAGAACATTGTACACAGTAACAGCAGCATTGTGGGATGACCAACTTTGATAGACTTAGCTCTTCTTAGCAATGCAAGGATCCAATACAATTCCAAAAGACTCTTGATGGAAAATACTATCCACATCCAGAGAAAGAACTATGGAGTCTGAATGCAAATTGAAGCATACTATTTTCTCTTTTTTTGTTTTTTCTTTCTTGTGGTTTTTCCCTTTTGTTCTGATTTTTCTTTCACAACATGACTAATGTAGAAATATGTTTAATATGATTGTACATATATAGTCTACATCAAGTTGCAAGCCATTTTGGGGAGGAGAGAGGGGAAGGAATGGGGGAAATTTTGAACTGAAAATCGTATGAAAGTGAATGCTTAAAACTAAAAATAAATAAATTTATTTAAAATATAAATATATTTTTGAAAACTCTAAGTTAAGAACCCCTGCTTTAAATCTTCCAAGGTGGTAGCCAATTCTGAGCCCCACTCAAAAGGGACTTGTGGGTGATTTAGCAAACATAACCATCCTGATGTTCTAGTGAAGAATGTAAGTTCTCCTGAATAATCTACTAAGCCCCTGGGATTCTTCTTTTTATATTGTGGGGAAGCATGTGTCAATAAATTGTTCAAGACTATCCAGCATCATCTGGGTTATTCTCAAATTCTTTGCCAAACAGATTTGACTCAGGATTTTCTTAGAGTTGATTTCTCATCTCTTGATACTCATATATGCCACCATCTGATCTAGAGCTTGTGCTACCAAAGTCTCATCTAGGTTAGCTAATTTTATTTCCTCAATATAGTGGTATACAAAATGCCCTCAGTAAAGAAGGGCCTATTTCAGGTCTCCACATGTCAGAATGTGAGAGTATTAGAAAGAGTTCAGGTAGCCTTGGGGAAAGACAATGAGTTTGCCTAGGTGAAATCAAACTACTCCTGACTAGCCTCAGCCATAGGAATAGGGTAAAAAGTATTGACAATGTCAGTAAATCCATACCAGTCACCCTGTGTATAGGCTGTGTGGTCTAACACATTGACAAGGTCAGGAATGGCTGCAGAGATGGTTGTGGTGACCCTGTATGGCTGTAGATATGGGTGTGGTTCATTTTCCTGTAGTCTACTATAAGGCCCTAGGTGGCATCCTAGGTAACACAGCATTATAAGGGGAGAGGATATAACAAAGTACTCAAGCCTCTATCTCTATCACTATCAAAGAAGTATCTTTCACATCCCCAGAGATCGAATATTGTTTGGTATTAACCATACAGGATGACTTGGTCAATCTAAGGGTTCCCATCTGGCCCTAGCCACAATGACCCACATAGAGGTTTCTGAAAGTGCTCATATAGGTTACAACTCCCAAAATTTCACAATGCCCCATCCTTTGGTGGTTTACCCTCTAAAATAAAATATGGAAACTGGGGTACCATGATGGAACGAATGACAGTGCATGGGAATATCAGTATTTTTGTTGTCAGTTATATACTATCCCTTAGTATTCAAATAGGATTGAGGCTTTAAGGTATGCCCCACTTAGGTGGAAGTGAAGGGAGCTTACTGCCTCTATGTTGGATTTCACAGTACAGTTTTATTAACACCCTTCTTGGTTGGTGATTACTTTCTCATCACCCCCATATTTCAGGAGACATACCCAAAGCTCCTTTTCTCCATCCTCAGAACACCTATTTTCACCTACAGATGTAAACCTTGATCGCCACTGCGGCCCTGTGCAAATTTCACCAGTTGTTCTGCCAATATTTATGTGTAAGGGGAAACCCATAGCTAAAGTCCAATACCATTTGGGTGGGTCTCCCCCCAGCAAGCAGGGTCCACTTGCCTTCCATGCAGGTTGGTCCTAAAACATGGCAGGGCATGTGGGGGTGGGGGTGGTAAGAAGGAGCAGTGTACATACAGTGCATACAATCTGTCAAACTTAACTCTTTTAGGAACATCATCTTTTCCTTTCAGAGACCCATAAAGAAACTGGATCCAATAAGAATTCATTTTTATGGATCCAGATATGCACAAATGCCCATCTTTAACGTCTAAAAAAGAACAAAGAACTATGTCCATTTCGAGTCATTTAACTGACTTTGCAAAAGTAGGTCTTCTGAGAGCTCTCCAAACCAATGGAACTCTGTTGTCCTTGTGGTGTACACATGGCTTTCTTTGGATGACCTTTAGTAGCCAGTGCTCTAGAAATGCATCATATTTTCTATTTAAACTTCTACAATCAACCCAGTTCCATGTGGTGAAAGCCAATGTATAATCTTCCCCCTTTGTGAAGGAAATCATACTGTGGAAAGTAATAGTAAAATAAGATTTTGGTTTTCCTACCATCAATTCCCAAGGTTCATCTGTAAGCCCATTCTTAATTGCCTATCTTAAAGCTCTGGGGTCAGTGCAAAGTGGTACATCTTCCAGCAAAACCTCTGGTCAGAGACCTATCATATACAATTCTTGTCTGTCCCACTTTCATCAGAATCACCCTATTCACTTGTGCTATTACCAGATCTGTCAGCTAACCTCTCAGTTTTTATTTTCTCATCCTGAATTGAAAGTTCTCTCTTCAGTGGCTGAATGTGCCAGACGAGTTTTCTTCAAGAATTCTTATGCTGGCATAGCCCATGGTATAGCTCTGGGTATCTTTATCCTAACTTCTACTTTCACTCATTAGTCAAGAGCCCAAAGTTAAACTATTTCCTCTTGAGGACTCAGGTATGATTTTCTAATGCCATTGGCTCAAGACTCCACTTGTGTGCTTTCCACTAGGAACACTGGTTGAGCACTATTTAGCTAGATAACCTTATATGAATTTTAGAAAGGGATATTTGCTAAGGGGGTACAGTAAGTACAGTTGATGAAAAATATCCCCAAGTATATGAGCAATACACATTTGTCCTCATGTCTTCATGTATATGTAGAGTCCAGGTAAAAGTGGTTTCAAGCTTAAATAGAATATGCACCAAAGGGTAACACAGCTCCTGTTTGATGGAAATTCTTTTATCCCATTCATGCAGTGCAGTGTTCTAGAAGTTCCTTGGCTGGGGTGGAGCCAAGATAGCGGCTGGGAAGCAGTGACTGGTGTGAGCTCCCCACCAAGTCCCTCCAAAAACCTATAAAAAATGGCTCTGAACCAATTCTAGAGCTACAGAACACACAAAGTGGCAGAAGGAAGCAGGGCTCCAGCCCAGGACAGGCTGGATGGTCTCTGGGTAAGGTCTGTCCCGCACGGAGCTCCCAGCCCCCAGCTGAGGGGAGCAGAGCTGAGCCCAGCACGCACGGCGCAAACAGACCAGACGCGGGCCTACCAGACCAGGAGACGAGTGGAGAGTGCCCTAGCATCCTGGATTACTGAGCTGTAAACATCCACCAGACCTCTCAACCCACAAAGAGCAAAGACAACAGAGAAGGTTAGTGGGAAAAGCTGGGGAGACTGAGTTTGGGTTGGGCCACTGCCCCTGGGGCAGCAGCAGCTTTAGAACTACGGCTGCAGGGGGCGGAGCCAAGATGGCGACTGGAAAGCAGTAACTGGCGTGAGCTCCCCTCCAAGTCCCTCCAAAAACCTATGAAAAAATGGCTCTGAACCAATGCTAGAACTACAGAATCCACAAAGGGGCAGAGGGAAGCAGGACTCCAGCCCAGGTCTGCCTGGATGGTCTCGGGGTAAGGTCTGTCCCGAACAGAACTCCCA
>JAQQSZ010017955.1:0-10682 GCA_028646595.1 Phalanger gymnotis | reverse complement strand
TTTTTTATAGGTTTTTGGAGGGACTTGGTGGGGAGCTCACGCCAGTTACTGCTTTCCAATCGCCATCTTGGCTCCGCCCCCAGGAGGTTGAATTTTGATGTGACTCTCTGGGGGTCAGTATGATTTCCCTTATGGCTGATTATCTGTATATCTTGGATTAAAATTAAACATAATTTTCAGGCACACTAATACATTGTTGGTAAAGCTGTGAGTTAGTCACACAGTTCTGGAAAAGCCATTTGGAATTATTCAAGAAGAATCACTAAACTATTGATACTCTTTGACTCAGCTACTTCATGACTATGTATACCTTGAGAAGGCCAAAGACAGAAAGAAACAGTCATTTTTTGCAAAACATTTATAGCTACACTTTTCACGGTAGTTTGGAACTAGAAACAAGATGAGTGCCCATCAGTTAGGGAACAGCTAAATAAAATGTGGTATGTGAATACAATGGAATATTATTGAGTTTCAAGAAATAGTAAGTATGAAGAATGCAAAGAAACCTGGGAAGTTTTGTATGACTGATACAGAGAGTAAAATAAACAAAGCCAGAAATATAATATACACATTAACCACAACACTGTAACCAAATGTAAACAATATTAAAACTAGACCCTGAGTAATTGTAGTTGTCTATCTTTATCCCAGAAAACAGATAATTAAACATACCTCCCTCCATTCCAGAGAGAAATGGGGAAGTATAGGCATACTTCAGAGTTAGTGCAGGTTTGGTTCCACACCACCTCAATAAAGCAAAGTAACATGAATTTTTTGGTTTCCCAGTGCATATAAAAGTTACATTTACACATACTAAATCTACTAAGTACGCAATAGTATTACATCTAACAAAAATGAGCCTACCTTAATTAAAAAATACTTTATTGCTAAAAAAAAAATGCTAACCATCATCTGAACGTACAGGGAATTGGAATCTTTTTTGTTGGTCTTACCTTAATGTTGATGGCTGCTAACTGATCAGGGTGGTGGTTACTGAAGTTTGGGGTGGCTATGGCAATTTATTAAAGTAAGACAGCCATAAAGACCGACTCTTCACTTCACTTGAACACTTACAGGGTTATTAATTGACCTAATTTTGATATTATTGTATCTTAAGGAATAGGGAAGCTGGAAGAGAGGGAGAGAAGTGGGGGGTAGGGAAGGCTGGTCCATAGAGCAGTCAGAATACATACGACATTTGTCGAATAAGTTTGCTGTCTTGTGTAGGTGTGGTTCATGGCACTCGAAAACAATTATAATGTAACATCAGAGGTCACTGATTACAGATCACCATAACAGATGTAATAATAATAATAAAGTTTGAAATATTTTGAGAGTTACCAAAATGTGACACAGAGACATGATGTGAGCACATGCTTTGGGGACAATGGTGCTGATTGACTTGCTTGATGCAGGGTTGCCACAAATTTTCAATTTATAGAAAAGAACAATATTTGCCAAATGCAATAAAGTAAATTGCAATAAAATGAAGTACCTCTATAGGTGTGGAATGTTGTAGACAGCTTCAGATACTCTCATGGTGTCTGCTCATTTTGCTGAATTGTTAGAAGGCAGAATTTACTGTTGGGAAAATTGGGAAGTATTATATCAAGAAACAATGATAAACAAAAGAAGATCTTAATGCATATTTAAATATTTTTTTTTAATTTGGTGCTGTGATTTCATCCCTGTGATAGAAACTCCTGGTATAGAATTCCTTCCACACATTTCAGATCAGCAGCTCAACTGTGACATTGTCTAACAACAGAGTTGACTAGCCCACTGAGAAGTTAGAATCTGTAGCTACCCAGATAAGCTTCATCAAAGGGAGGGCTTACCCCATTTAAAATAGTACACCTGCCAAAATGAACCCAGAAACTAGATAAATAAAGTTATTTTTTAAAAAAATTTTATGCAAATAAAATCAGATTTAAATAAATGGAAAAATATTAATTGTTCATGGGTATGCAGGCCAAATATAATAAAAATGACAATTTTACCTAAGCTAATTTATATATTCAATGCTGTCCCATTTAAATTATCAAAAAATATTTTACTGAATTAGAAAAAATAATAACAAAATTTATTTGAACACATCTTTCTTACTCTAAAACTAGCCCTCTACTTGCCTTGAAGATAGAAAAAAACAAATAGATAAAATTCACAATTGTTTTCAATTTGAAATTTTCCTGTCACCAAAATTCACCTTTCACCAAATTCCTAATGTACATTTATTTAGGGGGCCCTGTAAGATTTTTTTTGCCTACTTTTTACAATGTCATCTTTCTTGGCTTCTTTTCTTGAACACGAGTAGCTGTGGAATCCAATTTGACAAACATTTAACAAATGTTCGGTCAGATAAACAACACTGCACAAAGCTGAGGCTAAGACACAATTCACAGAGTCTTCTTTTCTTTTAACAAATGGGGGAAAAAACAGTGTATAAAGGTGCATGTATTAGCAGTCAGAATCACTCTTTTGCATTATCACAGTGGTTTTCAGACATTGTCTACTGTGGGGAATTCATTTGGGTGTATGATATGAAGAAAATTTATCAATAAAAATTTCTTTAAAGATTTATTAAGCATTTAAATAGATGTACCATTTGGAAGACATTGCTGTGGATACCAAGATAAATGCCACACAGTCTCTGTTCTCCTCTGGTATGTCTACAATAAAACACAGAATCCTTTCTTAAGAATTTAACGCCCTTCACCACCCAAATCCAAACTGTCTGGCCACACTGACTTCACATGATGAACCTCTCTACATTCCAACCAAAGTGGATTCTTCTCCTATAACCTAGTAAATAACATTGCATCTTCCCCCTCTTGCCTTTCCACAGTCTGACGCCCCCTACCCCATCACTAGAATCCCCTCCTGTTTAATCTCTGACTTTAGGAATCCTAAGGTCCCTTCAAAAATCCAACTCTTGCTACCTCCTATATGTGGCTTTTCCTCAGAAACTTACCAGTTACATGATCCTAAGGCAAGTCTCTTAGCCTGTCTGTGCCCCATTTTCCTCATATATAAAATGAGGAGGTTGGAATTAATGGACTCTAACATCTGTTGCAGTTTGAGATCTTTGATGCTACAATCTCTCCAATTCTTAGCATTCTTCCCATCACCCTGAAGTTACTTCATATATATTTTGTACTAACATAGTATTCACGTGCTTCCCACCAGAAGAATGGAAGCTCTAATGGGGCAGACCTTTCGCTTTTTTGTCTTTAGAGCCCCGGCCCACTAAATGCTTGTTGAATTGAATAGAATTTCCCTCAAGAAGACTATAGTCTACCTGGAGATACATATCCCCCAATGCAAGTGTGCCTCAAGGTAGGGGTGATCAGAGCAAAGAGCTCTAGGACAATTTTTAGGAATGAAAGAAAATGCGTGGATATTTTTCTGTGGCCCTGAATATAACTAGCAAATGTCCATATGCATGGTGTAGGCATATGCCTGAGGAGGGTCTGTTAGGCAACAACACCGCGTTCTACGAACCACATAGAACAATCCACATTGATACAGAGAACACTTCAATGATAGAACTTTTAAGTACCCTAGCTCATGCGTCAGTAAGCTCTGTATGAAGGGAATGTGCCTTGTATGGAGGGAATGTGCCTTGTAGAAGTTCGTTTTGTCTTGAAAGTGGCACTGATGATTGGGACAGCTAGGTGGCACAGTGAGTAGAGCACCAGCTCTGGAGTCAGGAGGGCATGAGTTCAAATCCAGCCTCAGACACTTGATACACTAGCTGTGGGACCTTGGGCAAGTCACTTAACCCCAACTGCTCTGCCTTCCCCCTCCAAAAAACAAACAAAAAAAAATTTAAAAAAAAAGAAAGAAAGTAGCACTGATGTAGCTTTAGGGGTTGAATTTACATTACAAGTGAACTATAAGTGGAATCACGGATGCTAATAATAGGGAAAGCTCATATTTTCAAAGGCTTTGTCATTTATAAGACCCATCCTCACAATAACCCTAAGATCCTTCTTTGAACAATCAACGAGCATCCATATGAGGCCATACTGTGTATGTAACCAGGCAGTGTGCTAAGCACTGGAGGCAGAAAGAAAAAACAAAAATAATGCCGGCCCTCAAGGAGTTTATAATCTAACAGAGAGAGGGGGAGGGAGACAACATGCACATAAATAAGCATATATATAAGTCATATGCTGCGCATGAAAGATGAAAACGACTAAGGAAACAAAGGTTCAGTCTTCGAAGCATATCAATTTATTAAGCAACGCATGCCAGTTGCCAAAAACACTGGGACCGAAACTCAGCTCAGCTTGGGCTTGGACCTTGATTACAGGAGAGGATGAACTTTTACACATTAAAGACCACTAATCAATATTAATTAATTAAAAGGAAACAATGCAACATTAGGCAATCTGATTTCTAATTGGATGAAAGATTAAGGACTTTTCAAGTTGGGAAGGGGAGAGAGAACAGGCGCTATTTCCAGAATTCAGAAAACGAGGTAGCCCACTCCCCGCGAGTGTCTGTGAACAATCAAAGGAATGTGGAAACAATACCTGGTTGATCAGAATGGGGCCAGTTTTCATATAAAACATATGGGTTGCCTGAGATGCACAATTGTGAGAAAACTCCTTACATCAAACTTTGGATCTGACCGAATTTCTGAACGACATAAGCTAGGTCCTCCGTTAAGGGTCTCTAAACAGCAGCTGGGGTGGTCCAGCTTCCAAGCCACGCAGGTCTAGGTTCAAACAATGAAATAGGATTTTCTCCTAATTTCTACAATTGAATGAAGTTTTCTCACAAGACAAAGTTTGGACAAGAGTCATAATTGAATAGAAAGGGAACTGAGCTAGCTCCAAGAGTCTGGGTGGTTCACTCTATTCCCACAATTAACCATTTGCTGTCGTAATCGCAGTATTTCCTCGCACATATACAGAGTAAATAAAAGGTAACTGTAGAGCGGATGGCACTAGCATCTGAAGGGGAGGCCCTAGAAGTTTGTAAAGATGGTGCCAACCAATACCAATGAAGGGAGTTACCAGGGAATTTCCTGTAGCAGTAAAATCACAGGTCGATTTAGGTAGTAATATAATATCTGATTTCTTCTATATGAATTGCAATTAAGTGTCCAGATGAAAGGAGCCTACCTTGAATTTTGTTTTTATAGTATGCTGAATATAGTTTCAGGAGGGAGGGGCACAGGAGAGACTTCTTCCTACCTTAAGAGAAGAGTAGGTTCTCCTGTGGCATGCTGGTGCTGGCTCATATTAGCTCATGAGAGGCTATAAATTTAAACAAAGCTATTATTAAAAATCAAATCATAAAAACTTAAAATTAAATAAATTATATTAAAAGCAAAGGTAATAAACTCCTAAAACTCAACACTTCCTAATTATTTCATTATATTTTACTATTACTTGTGCGCTTAAGATTATTTCTGACTACTTTGTCTGGGTGGTAGAAATACTATGTAATGTTTTACTCCCATGTATCTCTTTCCAACTCTGTGTTCAGTGACATCATGTTGGTGGCTTAAAATCAGTCATGGTGGGAGTATTTACACCATTAAGGAAGATTAAATACAAAAGGATGTAATGTCTATACCTGCTTCCTTGGGAATAGAGCCCAAAAAAATGTGGAAATATTCTTCCAGTATTCGGAAGCCATTGTTTGATTCAGCAAAACAGTCTCTCAGATCACTAATGAAAGGGCAAAGTTCCAACATATGTTATTGCTGTTTCACATTCATCTTGCTCATTAACATAAATGAAAATCTCAACCAACAATCACGTTGAAAATATACTCCATCAAAAGTATGAGCAACATTTTTGCTGAATCAGAAAACAATAAAATTATTTGAAATTACACAAATCATTATATTTGTTGTCTGGCTTTGTGACACTATTGTTGGTAGAATTGTTAAAACTGAGAGTGGTTTTTGTGACAAACAGCAAGTCACACTGAAGTTATTAGGTATAAACTAAAAAACAAGGTATAAATTAATTTAAAATTTATGTTATTTCTAAAATTACATAAAGAAATCATTAACAGATATTTTTATTTTGACATTCAAATAGTATCATGAATTTTACTAAGGTAACAAAATTATTTTTCAATTTCAGTTCCTACAATGCCAAAACAGAGTGATCTATTAAATTGGTTTTTTTTTATTTGAAGGTGAAAACAAAGACAAAAATGATAGGAATGAAAATCATTGTGGTACATTAAAGCCACTGGAAACAAATTTTGGATCTTTTGAACAACCACTCAATGAAGAAAAATGATGATGTTTGACAAAGGGGGAAAAATTATCTTGTGTTTCCAGATTTGGGGAATGAAAAGCAAACATTTAAACATACAGAACAGTACAATGCCTTGAAATAAAAGAAGGTAAATTACGAAGTAAGGATTGTTCAACAGTTCAGCATTTAGGCATAATAGCAAAAAAGCATGTGCATGTGTCCAAGCAATAGAGTGCATATTTAGTAACACCAAATGGCATTAATAAAATTCCCAGGCAAGTTTCCCTAAAAAAAAATAATTAGGAAATAGTGTTTCTAAAGCTCATTCTAAAATTCAAGATTTGTTTTTTAAAAGTCTGCTAATGACTTAGTTCCCAATTTAGTGCATAACTAAGTAATAAGAATGTTAATGCTACCATAAGTTTTCATTACTGTTTACAGTTTAGTAAAACATAATAAGCCTTTATCTGAATTACGAGAGAAAAATGCATTTGTTCTTCAGTAGTTTCCAACTCTTCATGGTCTCATTTGGGATTTTCTTGGCAGAAATACTAGACTGGTTTGCCATTTCCTTCTCCAGCTCACTTGACAGATGAGGAATGGAGGCAAACAGGGTGAAGTGACTTGCCCAGGGTCACACAACTATTATCTGAGGCCAGACTTCCCAGGAAGAGCAATCATCTTGACTCCAGGTCTAGTACTCTGTGCACTGTGCCACCTAGCTGCCCTGAAAAAAAAAAAAAAAGAGTAGATATAAGCAATTATTTACATATGCAAGACTGCAACAAAAATGTCAAAACATAGCAATATGAAAATATTTCAGGCTATAGAAAATAATATAAAAATCTGTGTCATGATTGATGAGGCATCTGCCATTTTGAAGAAAAAACCTCTAGTGATTTATCTTCAGTGAGCAGTTCAACCCACACTGATAACATTACTTATTGCTTTAAAAGAATTAGTGTTGATTATAGCAGAGTATATTTTTAATACATGATTGTCCGCTTTAAAATTATTGTGGACAAATTTTAAATTATTATTAAATTAATGAATACTTGGAAGCAATCTTAATTGCATTTTGTCCTAATGGCACTAATACAATGCTGGGGGAATAATCTAGCATGAATATGCAGTTCTTAGAAAATTTTCCTAAAATCATTGGGCCCTGTTTAAATCATTAAATCAATTATCACTTAACAATTAAACACCTGAATTAAAACAAGTTAATCATTTTAAAATATTTCTTGTTGAAATTTATTGCCAATCTAATAAAACTCAAATCAAGCTAGAAGTTGAGGCTAAAGAATTAGAAATTGAAGTCATTACAATTGGTTAAATGGGGGGGGGGGACCAAGCTGGGTAGCAGGAAATTTAAGAACCCCTATTGCTGTATGACATGTATAGCCTGCATTACATATGGATGCATTTTCCTCATTCTTCTTCTTCTGGTTTGACAAAAAGATTAACTAATATTAATTTCTTGCCAGACCTTGCTTTAATGATTGACATTCTTGAAGAATTTCCATCACTTTGAACTGCAATGTGGTCAAGAGCAATTAATCAGAAAGTGCAAAAATTAATCAAACACACCATAAAAGCTTTGGAAAATGTAAAAAATGGTACTGGAAAGCATGAATCTACAATAATTTAAAAGTGGACAATCATGTATTAAAAATAAACTCTACTATAATGAACACTAATTCAGCCTGATTTTCCAGTGCTGTATTTCAAGACATCATAAATGAAACTACATGGAGCAAGAGTTAATTGTTCCAGTTTTTTTTTTGATGATAGAATAAATAAGAATGAGAAAAAAATCTAGCCCATGAGCCCCAAGATATCATGACAGAGTTCCGAGATCACAATTTATATTCCTTTGGTGCAGAGCACCTGTTGAGGGTTGAGGGAGCCAAGGTCCAGGAACCCTAATACTGGAGTTCCCAGATAGGGTGGTTGAGGGGGAGTGCCCCTCAAGGACCCAAGTACTGGAGAGGGTCAGGGCCATCTGGAATTAATTCACAATCTCAAGCATTCTTTAAGTCAAGGTGGCAAAGATTTATTACACTTTATAGAGGGCAAGAGTTCTTAGGAAACCTGCAACCTTACAGATGTGCGGGAAAGTTTTTATATGAGATTTGGGGGTGAAACATGTCAATTAGGTGTTTTGGGGTGAGATTAGGGAGTGGTTAAGAGGTGGCCAATTCTTAAAGGAAAATGCACTTTTTGTATCTACTGTGCAGGTATCTTACTGAGAGTTCACTGGGAAATAGCTCAAGGTGGGGGAGGGGGGGGCTACCTGGGGTGTGGTTTTGACTGTGAAATGTCACTAAGTCAACTACTGGTCAGGACTGACTGGGAATATCCAGATGGCTTCCATCAAATGTCTTGTTAGACAAGATGAATGTAAGGGAATATACATTTGACTATATCTAGGATACATATCAGTAAGGTCACTAAGTAGTAAATATTGTTATGGCCCAGTGCACAGCCAATTAGCACAAACATAGGGAGTGCAAACTAATAAATTCTATACATGTGGCTGGCCACAGTATCAGGAGAGGAGATAAGTGTTTTGCTAAGGCATGCTGCCCTTGAACTGGAGAGGAACTGCTAGGGACAATGTTTTGAAGCTAGGGAGGCATGTGATTTTAGAACTGGATGTGATTTTGGAATTGGAGTTCAGGCACAGGCACCCAAGCAGAGGCTAAGGAGAAATGTGATGTTAGAATTAGGGTCCAAGCACAAGCACCCAAGCACCCCCATCACACCCGCAAATGAGGGTACAGCTATCTATGTAGACAGAGGGAGAAGAGGGAAAGAAGGGAGAGGAGGAGAGAAAGGGAAGAAGGGAGGAAGGGAAGGAAGAATAGAAAAAAGAAAGAAGGAAAGAAGGAAAGAAAGAGCATAGTTCTGCCTCACTTAAAGCCAATTCAATTGCAAGTCAACACCTTTCTGATGTCATTGGTCCTCTTCAAGAACAAAGGACAAACAACAATCTGTGAATAATAGTAACTGCCCCACTGGGTACCCAACTGGCCAGTTCCAATCGGGCAATGTTGTGATGGAATATTATTGCGCTATAAGAAATGACGAGCAGGATGCTCTCAAAAAAACCTAGAAAGGCTTATGTGAACCGATGCAGAGCGAAATGAGTGGAACTAAGAGGACAGTGCCTACAGTAACAGCAGTGTACAATGTACAATGATCACTTGTGAATGACTTAGCTCTTCTCAGCAATACAATGATACAAGACAATTCCTAAGGACTTATGATGAAAAATGCTATCCATCTTGAGACAAAGAACTGATGGAATCTGAATGCAGATTGAAGCATACTTTTTTACTTTATTTTTCTTTCTTTTTTTTTGTCTATTTTCTTTCACAACACGACTAATATGGAAATATGTTTTACATGATTGCACATATAGAATTGATATCAAATTGCTTACATCCTCAGGAAGGGGGGAGGAGAGGGAGGGAAGAAAAGAATTTGGAACTCAAAGTTTGTTTTTTTTCTTTTGGAGTGGGGAATGAAAGGCAATTGGGATTAAGTGACTTGCCCAAGTTCACACAGCTAGTAAGTGTATCAAGTGTCTAAGGCCACATTTGAACTCAGGTCCTCCTGACTCCAGAGCCGGTGCTTTACTCACTGTGCCACCTAGCTGCCCCGGAACTCAAAGTTTTAAGAAACAAATGTTAAAAACTGTTTTTCCATGTAATTGGGATTTTTTTTTTAATCTGCCAGTTAACTAGCAGGATCACAATGTTTAGAACTGGAAAGGCCCCTAAAACCTCTCTAGTTTGACTTACTTATTTCACAGATAGAAAACTCAGGCAGAAAGATGTTATGCCTTGCCCAAGGTCTCACAAGCAGTTAGGATTAGAGTCAGGATTCTAATTCAGGTCCCCAGCCTCAGATTCTAGGCTCTTTCCCTGGTTTCCTGTTTCTTCCCAAGGCTCTCATTTAAGAATAAATTCACAGGGGGGCAGAGCCAAGATGGCTGCTGGGAAGCAGGGACCAGCGTGAGCTCCCCACCAAAAAAGTCCCTCCAAAAACCTATTAAAAATGGCTCTGAACCAATTCTAGAACTGCAGAACCCACAAAATAGCATAGGGAAGCAGGGCTCTAGCCTAGGACAGCCTGGATGGTCTCTGGGTAAGGTCTATCCCGCACGGAGCTGGGAGCGGAGGGGAGCGAAGCTGAGCAGAGGGGAGCCCAGCGTGGGCAGCATGGACTGACCAGACTGGGAGCTGGGCAGAGCGTGCCCTAGCACCCTGAATCAGTGAGCTGAGGCAGTTACCAGACTTCTCAACCCACAAACACCAAAGACAACAGAGTAGGTTAGTGAGAGAAGGTGCTGGGGACTGGGATAGAATTTGCAGTTTGGCCACTGCCCCTGGGGCAGCAGAGGTGGGGCAGCTTTAGAACTACAGTTGCAGTTGCTTCTGGCCCCAG
>JAQQSZ010017954.1:0-10682 GCA_028646595.1 Phalanger gymnotis | reverse complement strand
CAGCACTCTTTCTCCCCCAAGAACTGCCAACCAGGATTGAAGCCCATATCCAGGCAGGGC
Organism: Phalanger gymnotis; assembly: GCA_028646595.1. Classification (NCBI taxonomy): domain Eukaryota; kingdom Metazoa; phylum Chordata; class Mammalia; order Diprotodontia; family Phalangeridae; genus Phalanger; species Phalanger gymnotis. The sequence continues at coordinate 10,622 of JAQQSZ010017954.1, read as the reverse complement.
AAAGCAGGCTTTGTACTCCGTCTCCAATCAGCAGCTTAATTCCTCCCACCAGGTGGGCCTGGGGCCAGAAGCAACTGAAGGTGTAGCTCTGGAAGCTGCCTCAGAGCTGTACCACTTCCACTGCCCCCAGGGAGGTGGCTGAACCGCAAATTCTTTTCACTCTGTCCCCGCAGTTTTTCCTGCTAATTTTCTCCATTGTCTTTGGAGTTTGTGGGTTGAGAAGTCTGCTAACTGCCACAGCTCACTGATTCAGGACGCTAAGGCCTGTTCTGCCTGGCTCTAGGTCTGGTTGGTCTTGGTGTGGCCCACGCTGGGCCCCGCTCCCCTCTGCTCCCAGCTCTGTGCGATAGACCCTTCCCAGTGACCATCCAGGCTGATCCGGGCTGGAGCCCCGCTTCCCTCTGCTATTTCATGGGTTCTGCAGCTGTAGAATTTGTTCAGAGCCATTTTTATAGGTGTTTAGAGGGACCTGGGGAAGGGCTTAAGTGAGTCCCTGCTTTCCAGCTGCCATCTTGGCTCTGCCCCCTCCTGAATTGAACTTTTTAATGTAGGATAAATTGAAATATCTAGTCAGTAGTTAGTAAACATTTATGTTTTTGTATGTATGTAAATGTATAAGACATTTATATTTAATATTTATGCTCACTGTGTGCTAGGTACTATGCTAAGTATTGGGGATACAGTTAATACAAAGAAAGACAGTCCTTGCCCTCAAGGAGCATACAGTCTAATGTGGCAAGACAACACAAAAGGAAGCTTGAAAGCTTTGGCCAGGTGGAGTGGGTAGGAGAAGATATTAGAGGAGAAGGAGCATGGGGTTGAAGGTGGGTAGTAGAGGGCAAAGTCCCAAAATAGTATACCTGTGTGAGAAATGAGATGTCCAAGTTAAATGGACAGCAGCCCAATTCCTCAGTGGATAGAGCACTGGACCTGGAGTCAGGAAGACCTGAGGTCAGATACATCCTTAGTACTCAGTAGCTGTGAATGTAAGTTCCTTGAAAGCTGGGACTTTTTTTATATTTGTATTCCCAGTAATTTTTTTTAAAGCCTCAAAGCACTGGCTGCATGATCCAGGGTGAGTCACTTAACCCTGTTTGCCTCAGTTTCCTCATCTGTAACATGAGCTGGAGAAGGAAATGATGAACCATTCCAGTGTCTTTGCCAAGACAACCCCATATGGGGTCACAAAGAGTCAGACTCTACTGAACAGCAAGGCCTGTTGACCTATAGGTTCCATTCTAGTTTTATTAAGCAAGGCATTCCCATGGAACTTTTTACTTTAGAATGTGGTACATTGGTTTTTGCAGAGACATTTCTTTTTTAGGTCCTCATTGCTAAGGTCATTCTTTATTTATGATTTAGTTTTGTTTCTTTAGAGGTTTATATTACTGTTTCTTCAGAGCAGCAATAATTAAAATGATTTCAATGAGAACATTAAGAAGTTGTATGGTAAGAGAAGGTGCCTTTAGTACTTTTCTGTCTCTAATATCCTTGAGTTATTCTTATGGGGAAGCTGGTGTATAGACGAGGATTGATAGAATTGGCATCGGAAGTCTATTCCAAATCAAAGCACTGTTTTGGAAAGGCCTGCATCTGGACGTGTTTAAGGTGGCTGTTTTAAAAATTCCATTACATTATTTAAACTAAGTACTGAGGGGTGATCCAAATGATACTGGAGTCTATACAGTAAGCATGGCTTACGCTTTAGGAGTGCTTTTCAAGTTTTTCTTTATATTTTTCTACTTTGTATTGCTTTTATAGACATACCATATAGATAAAATAGATTTCCAATGGTGTATAATAGAGCTGTGGTTCCATCAGTATTTTATTTTGTAGAACCTGGAAGTAAATTCCGACACCAAGCTATATTTGGTTCTAATATCTGGTCAGAGAAACCTTTTTAAGTTTTCTTTCTTTAGTGGCCTCTTATCACTCTTTTACAAAATTCATTAACTCTTCTCCATCTCTTTGTTTCTCTTCATTAATTGATTTCTGTTGCCAAGGTTTTGCCATAATTTTCAAATCTTAAGACCAAAGAATTTAAAGCTTATAAAAGACCTACAAGTTACGACTCTGTATTATATCATGTTGATTGGTTTGGTCAATGGTACTCTTATGGTTTCCTTTGAAGTCCTATTTCATAATTAATTAGGCTTCATTGTAAGATAATTTTCTCTAAAATTTGAAACCATATTTGAAAAAAGGAAGCATTTCATTGTTTTTTATGTGTATGTGTATGTATATGCATATAGGTATACATATTAAAAAATATATCTGTAATGCACCCAAGAATATCCACGCATATCTTTTTAAGTGTTTATGTATTACAATCATGTTGCTTTTCAGGATAGTTTATAATCCTTTCCTCACAAAACTTTTCAGATTCTTAAATCGGATTTCATATTTTAGTATTTGCCTTTACTTTTATATTTAGTTGTTTTGCTGTTGATTCCTTCTGAAGTATTTCTCATATCCATACTTTTTCATGTCCCCTAACACTGCCCTTGTAAAGAGCCACATTGCCATCCACTCTGGCTATTGTTACAATTTCCTGGGAAGCCTTTTCACTGCTACTCTCTGCTGCCCTTCTTTTATACTTCTGCCAAAAGATCCTTAATTCATAGATAGGATTGTGTAACTCTTAGGCTCAAACATTTTCAGTAGTTCCTTATCACCTCCCTGGTGCAAGCCCCTTTTGTTCTGGCGTGTGAATCCTTCCCAGATCCAGTGCCGGCATTGTCTCATTACTCCCCTCCACATGGACTGTTTCATTCAAATTTGCTATCTGCTCTTATCCCCTGAAACATATGCTTTACTGTCTTTCCTCCTTCCTTTCCTTGTGCTTTTCAGTTCAGTTCGACAAATATTTGTTTAGTATTTGGTGTCTGTGTACAAGGGACTAAATAAATGGTGCTTGGGATACAAAGACAAAATTGAAGTACTCCTTCATTCCAAGGAGCTTCTATTTTAGGAGAGATGGGGAACTAACTACTAGAGGAGTCAGAACAAAGGTACCTGCAGATAACACCGTACCTGAGCTGAGCCTCAGAGGATACTAGTGATTCTAAGAGGTGGGGCCTGGAGGTTGGGGACAGATTGTGTAAAGGCATCTTCGAGATGGAAGGCTAAGTTTAGGAATGGGTATAGGCCAATTTGACTGGAACACAGAGTCCACAAAGGGAAGTGATACAAAATGTCTGGAAAGCAAGGTGGAGGACCGTATTATGGAAAGGTTTAAATAATGGCAGATTGAGAAGTTTACATTTTATTCTGTAGACAATAAAAGTCACTAAAGGTCTTTGAAAAAAGGGATTTAACATGTCAGACTTCTCTTTTAGGAATATTGATTTGGCTGCCTGTAGAAGAGATGATTTAGAGAAGGGAAGGACTTGAAGTAAAGAAACCAGTTAGGCTCTGTCCATAGTAGGTATGAGGCAATAAAAGTGTCAGTCAGGGTAATGTCCCTGTGGGAAGAGAGAGATGGACAACCAGTAACACTTGGCAGCTGATTGGATGTGGGCAGGATGGAGGGAGAGTGAAAAGTCTGGGGTAACTGAGGTTGTGAACTGGAAGGATGTGGTTTATTAGAAAAAAAGAGAAAAGTTTGGATCAAGATGGGGTAGGGGGACATAATAAGTTATGTTTGAATCTGTTGCGTTTGAAATTCTGATAAGATATCCGGATAAAGATGTTCAGTGTGTGGTTGTCAAATTGGAATTCTAGCATGGGGCAGATTTTTTTTTCTATCAGATTTTTTTCAGTTTTTATTTTTTTCAATTATATGTAAAAATAATTTTTAAAATTCATTTTTAAAAATTTTGAGTTCCAAATTCTTTCCCTCCATCCCTCTCTTCCCCTCTAATTGAGAAGGAAAGCATTTTGATAGAGGTTGTGCATTGTGCAGTCATGCAAACTATAATTAAGAATGACCAATAAGATAGGAAGGAGAATGTGAAGAGAACAGTGTCACAAAAATCCCGAGGAAGAAAGAGTATCCTAGAAAAGGGTGATCGTCAAAGTATAAAATACTGAAGAGAGGTTAAGGATAATGAGGACTGAGAAGAGGCCGTTGAATTTAGTAGTTAAGATATTGGTGATAATCTTTTTTTTTCCCCAGATATAGGATAGCTATTTCTTTGACATAAAAGAAATATTAAGCATAAAAGACAGGGGAAAAAACCTTCCACTTAGAAAAAAAAAAGTAGTAGCAGTTAATAATATAACTACTGTTTCTTTCTCCTGGGAGGCTGAGACCTAAAATCATCAAAACAAAGCATTTCGCAGAACTGCTGAATAGATATTTTTTATTGGTGATAATCTTGGAAAGAACAGCTTGTCAAAGTGTTCATATTGGAAGCCCTATTGCAAGAGATTGAGGAGTGGGAGGGGAGGAAATGGGAGAAGGACTGGATAGCCCTTTCTGGGAATTTAGCTCTGAAAGAGCAAAGTAGCCTATACAGTGACAGTTGGAATGGTGTGGTAGGATCAATTAACAATTAATTTAGAATATTTGGAGGCCACAGGAAAGGAACCAGTCGATAAAGAGAGATTGTAGGTGAGAGAGATGGGAGATGGTGAGAGAGGTTGGTAAGCTCAGAAGATTTGGGGTGCAGGGGAGGGGGATGGCATCAAGCAAAGTCAGTCAGTGTACTATGCCCAGTGCTAAGTGTTGAGGACACAGAGAAAGGCAGAAAACAGTCTCTGCTACCAAGGAGCTCATGGTCTAAATGGGACTGAAAGATTGTAAACAAGCTTGTTATTTACAGGATAAATTGGAGATAATCAGCAGTGGGAAGTCACCAGAATTAAGGGGAATCAAGGAAAGCTTCCTGTAGAAGGTGAGATTTTAATGGAGACTTGAAGGGAGCCAGAGAAGTCAGGAGGTGGAATTGAGGAAGGATAGCATTCTAGGCATGGAGGTGTACAGCTAATGAAAGTGCTCTGACGCAGGAGATAGAGTGTCTTCAAGGTACCACAGGGAGTTCAGTGGCACTGGGCATTAGAGTTTGGGTGTGGGGTAGGGCATAAGAAGATTGAAAAGGCATTAGGGGTGGTGGTTATGAAGGGCTTTGAATGCCAGCTAGGATGAGTTTGGGGGCAGGGGGAGTAGTTGGGTTTGACATGATTAGACTTGAGCTTTAAAAAAATTATTTTGACAGCTGATTAGATGATGGACTGGAGTGGGGAAAAACTTCAGTCAGGGTTGCAGTAGTCTAGATACGAGATGATGAAGGCTTTCACCAGGGTGGTAACAATGTCACAGTGTTCTCTTAAAAAAGTGTTCTCTTAACAAAGGTAAAATTGACAGATCTTGGCAACTGGATATTGGAGGTAAGAGAGAGTGAGAAGTTGAGGATGACACCTAGGTTGCAAGATTGGGTTTCAGGGGGAAGATGTAAAAGTAATAGTTTGGAGGGGGGAAAGAGTTTGGGGGGGAAAGATAACAAGTTCAGTTTTAGACATGTTGAGTTTAAATGTGTATGGTACATTCAGTTTGAGAAACCAGTTGGAGATTTGAGGCTAGAGGTCAGCAGGGCTGGATGAGTAGATTTGAGAAGCAGCAGCATAGAGATGATAATTGAATCCATGGGAGGTGATGAGGTCACCAAGTGAAATAGTTTAAAGGCAGAAGAGAAGAGGCCCAGGGCAGGCTGGGCTGAAATAGAGGAATTTAGCCTGCCCAAGAAGGGCCACTTTTTTTTTCCACAGGCTGGAATAAATTTCCTTTGTATGAAATGTTCTCTTTCTTGTTTGTTTTATTGAATTTTTCTATGCATCCTTTTAAGCTTCCCCTATAAAATATTCCCTAGTCCTTATGGCCAATAATGGTCTTCACTCCCACCTCACATAGAATAATTTTGCAGTTCTCTATACTTACATTGTATTACAAAATTGGTTATCTTTTAGAGTTTAGATTTTAGATTTTAAACTCCATGAGGATTGAGACTTTGATTTACCTAAACTTTATATTTCTTCCAGCCCCTCATATTATGCTGTACATACAATAAGTGCTTAATATTGAATCACTTGCTGAATTTTCGATCCTTCTTGAGTCATGTTGTTTAAAAAAAATGTTTAGTTTTCAACATTGACTTCAATAAGATTTTGAGTTTCAAATTTTCTCTTCTTCCCTCCCCTTCCCCCCTCCCCAAGACAGCATGCAATCTGATATAGGCTCTACTTATATGTATTCATATTAAATATATTGTTGCATTAGTCATGCTGTAAAGAAGAATTAGAACTAATAGGAGGAATCATGAGAAAGAAGAAACAAAACAACAAAAGAAAAGGCGAGCAAATAGTCTTCTTCCCCCTGCATTCAGACTACAGAGTTCTTTCTCTGGATGTGGGTAGCATTTTTCATTGTGAGTCTTTTGGACTTGTCTTAGATCCTTGCCTTGCTGAGAAGCGCTAAGTCAGTTATTGCAAAGTTAGTCATGGCACAATGTGGCTGTTACTGTGTACAGTGTTCTCGTTCTGCTCATTTCATTCGAGTCATATCTTGTCATACCCTCCTCATACCATGTAGCACTGATCATGCCTTTAGTATAATACATGGCAGTCTGATGGGCAGATTGTATTGTGGAAAGAGGACCAAATTGTGACGAAAAAGACCCGAGTTCAGCTGTCATTAAATATTTGTGTGACCTGAGGCAAATCACTTAACCTCTCTGAGCCTCAGTTTTCACATTTATAAAAATTGGAATAATAATACCTATTTACAGTATTATTGTGGGGAAAGCACTTTCTAGAACTTACTGCATTATAGAAATGTGATTATTTTTAGAAATAGTAGTAGAAATATAATGATTTTTAGAAATCATTTGCCAGTACAGCCCATCATTTACAGTGTTCTTTGTTTATAAGGCCCTTTTTCTTGGTGGGGTTGCATGACAAATTGATACCTGTCACTAAGAGGGCTTATTTTGGTTAACTTGGACTGTTTGGTTAACTTGGATTTTCCTCTCTTCCTTTCTGTCAGGGTTTCTTAACCTTTTTTTCCTGTCATATCCCTTTGGTAGTTTCTTACCTGGTTCTAAATTGTTTTGGCAATTACAGCTTTGCTGTATAGTTGGAAATCTGGTATTGCTAGTTCCCCTTCAGGGCTTCACATTGTTTTCATTGATTCCCTTGATATTCTTAAGGAATCTTTGGTTTTTTCAGATGATTTTTGTTAGTTATTTATTTTGTCTCCGTAAAGTAATTCTTTGGTAGTTTGATTTGTATGGCATTGAATAAATTAATGGAGGTAGATAGTATTGTTATTTTTATCTTGTTGACTTGGCCCACTCTGTGAGCAGTTAATATTTCTTCAGTTATTTATATCTGTCTTTATTATTTGTGTGAAGAGTGTTTTGTAATTGTGTTTGTATAGTTTCTTGCGTATGTCTTAGTAGGTAGACACCTGGTATTTCATACTATCTGTAGTTTTTTAAATGGAATTTCTCTTTATCTCTTCCACCTGGGTTTTATTTAGAATATGCAAAACGCTGATGATTTCTGCTGGTTTATTGTATATCCTGCAGCTTTGCTGAAGTTGTTAGTCGTTCTTATTAGTTTTTAGTTGACTCCAGGGTTTTCTAAGTAAAGCATTACATCATCTACAAGAAGTGATAATTTTGTTTCCTCATTATCTATATTCCTTTATTTCTTTTTCTTGTCTTTTTGCTGTAGCCAGCATTTCTAGTACAACATTGAATAGTAATGGCAATAATAGACATCCTTGCTTCACCTCTGATCTTAATGGATCTTAATCTTTCTCCATTACAAATAATACTGGCTTTTGGTTTTAGCTAAATCCTACTTAATCACATATACTCTTCTGCTTTCTAGTGTTTTTAACAGGAATAGAGGTGTATTAGGGAGCTAAGGCAAAAATGCTTCTCACTCTGCCATTTTGACTCCACCTCCCTTACTAATAATGTTTTTAAATAATTGAATGAAATGTTAAATTTCATTTAAAGGTTCAAGAGTAAAAAAATATAGTTCGTGGATCTCCTGAAACCTGTTCATTGATCCCAGGTTCAAATCCTTTGCTTTATATTGTTCCTACATGCAATCTCTTGGTTTTTTACCTTTATTTTTTTTTTAGGTGATTAAAAAAAGTGCTAAGATTCAGTTAATGATCTTTTTAATGCTAACCCACATTTCAGTAGTGACCAAAGACCTCATTGAAATTTGTCTTACTGGTTGTTTTTTATGTACTCTTATAGCTTTTCTCCAGCAGTCCTTAAAGCCTTATTTTAAAAATAAAGTTGTTTTGGGTAATGAAATTTTGTTGATAAAATTTTTCAGAGAGAAGCTGAAAGCTGACGTTACTTTGGGAGTTTAAGAGTGTTGCTGATTTATTTAATGAGATTCAGTCTATTTAAAAGGCCTGCCTTTAGATGGAGAAAGTAAGAACCCTGTCCATTAATGCCCTACAGTTGGTGTATATGTTATCATTCCAGCTTGAAGGCTTGATACCTTAATAAAATTGAAGTGTTATAATTTATTACATGAACCTTTTCTTTTGGTCTGGTTACTTTAAAAAAAATGTACCTTGTGATTTTTGTAGCTCTGAAGATCTCATGTTCCAGAAGTGTAAAAACCATGTGGGACTCATAAAAATAATATTTAAACCAAGACCCCAAAAGGTTATAAAAATATGTAAGCTAAAAAAGAATTTTGAATTACTTGTCTTCATGGTGTAGAAACAGCTACATGCTATCATTTTCATCTTCTGATAATAGCATGTACCTTTTATCGAAACTTTATTTAGGTGTATGTATCACTTCACTCAAACACATTAATCGTGTAGTCAGTTCTTTTTAAAAATTGCTTTGAATTTAAGTATTTGCAGGTTGCTAATCTCAGCCAGCTTTCGCTCAGAATAACGGGACAAGAGCAAAAGAAGCAGGAAATCAAGTTTTAATTCACCTTGGCAAATTTTATTTAGCACTTGATACAGGTTTTGGAGATAGGGAGACAAACACGAAACAGTTATCTACCTAAGAGAGCTTACATTCTTTTGCAAAGATATACAGATAAATATAAGGTAATTTGAGAAGGGGAAAGATTACTGGAGTGATCTGTGAAGTCTTTATGGGAAGTTGGCACCTGAACTAAACCTTCATTGGATCTGTAATCACACATTTAGGATGTGAGGACAAAAATAGCTCCTAACCTCAAGGAGCTTATTTACATTTTAACAGTGGAAGTAATAGAACTGAATACAAAATATGTACAAAGTAAATGCAAAGTAATTTTGGTGGTGAGGAGAAGCAGTAGCAAATTGGAGATTAGGCAAGACCCCTTGTAGATGCTAAGGCTTGAGCTGAGCTTTGAAGGTAGGTTCTGAGAGGCAGTACATTTCAGGCAGTGGTTTGCACATATACACAGATAGGAAACATGTGGAATATCAGGTATGAGAAATAGCTAGAAGTCCAGTTTGTCTGAAACATAGAGTATTTTAAAAGGAATAGTGAAAGGTAGGTTAGAACTAGATTATAGGGGACCTTAAATGCCTTGAAGATTCTGTATTTAATCCTAGACACAGAGAATCCCTGAAGGCTTTTGAGCAGAGGAGTTATTTGATCATAATTATGCTATAAGAAGATTATTTTGCTATGTGGAGGATAGATTGGAGATGGTGGAAACTGGAAGCAGTAAGAACACTTGGGAGGCTATTGTGTTTGTCTAGGCAAGTGATGATAAGGGCCTGGATTATGGCTGTTTGAGTGGAGAGAAGAGCATAGATACAAGAGATCCATGGGAGAGATGGGGAGATAGACTTGGCAGCTGATTGAATTTGAAAGGTAAGGCAGAAGGAAGAGTCAGGTATGACTGAAGTTGCAAACCTGGATGAATGAGAGGATGGGAGTACATCTTCAACAGAATCATCGGAGGTTACTTTTGAGGGAATGATGATGAGTTTTATTTGAGTTTGACATGCTTATAAATGTGTCTGTTGTTGATAGTGAGACTGGAACTAGGGGGACGAGGTCTGGATGTATAGATCTGGCAATCGGCTGCATTGTTGTTCAGTTGTGTCTAACTCTGTGACCCTTTTTTGGAGTTTTCTTGGGCAAAGATACTGGAGTGGTTTGCCGTTTCCTTCTCCAGCTCATCTGACAAATGAGGAAACTGAGGCAAACAAGGTTAAGTGACTTGCCCAGTGTCACACAGCTAGTAAGAGTCTCAGGTTGGATTTGAATTCAGATCCTCTTGATTCCAGCCTGGCCCTCTATTCATTGCCTAGCTGCCCATCTATGCAGTCAGCCCCATAGAAATAATTCAACCCACGGACACTGGTGAAATCACTAAGAGAAAGCCTTTAAAGGTGATCATGTTAAGTGTGTAGGAGATAAATAGGAGAACAAGAGAAGCTGTCTCACAGAAGCTAGTGGAGAAAATAATGTTCAGGATGAACAAAAGTAGTCAGTAGTGTCAAGAGCTGCAGAAATGTCAAAGATGAGGACTTTAAAAAGTCAGTTGGGCTAGTTCCCAGGATCATGTCTGCCAGTCAGGATTCCCGATCCAGAGACAATGGCCCTGATGGAATGGACCCTGATGGTGTCATCGAGAGTAACTGGAATGAGATTGTGGATAGTTTTGATGATATGAACCTCTCAGAATCTCTT
>JAQQSZ010017953.1:0-10682 GCA_028646595.1 Phalanger gymnotis | reverse complement strand
TCTCTACCCTCCTCCTCCCCCACCGCCCCACTACAAGATGGCATGTATTCTGATAGCCCTTTTCCCACCTCTACCACCCCACTCCCCCCTCCATCCCCTTTGGCCTTTCTTGCAAGGCCAGATAGATTTCTACACCCCATTGCCTGTGTATCTTATTTCCCAGTTGCATGTAAAAACAATTTTTAAACATTTGTTTTTAGAACTCTGAATTCCAAATTCTCTCCCTTCTTCCCTCCCCATCCACCCTCCTTGAGAAGGCAAGCAGTTCAATATAGGTTATACAGGTATTATTATGCAAAACACTTTCCTAATAGTCATGTTGTGAAAGACTAGCTATATTTCCCTCCATCATATCCAGTCCCCTTTATTCAGTTTTCTCCTTTGACCCTGTCCCTTTTCAAGTGTTTGCTTTTGACTACCCCTCCCCCAGTCTGCCCTCCCTTCTATCATCCTCCCCCATCTTGTCCCCCTCCTCCTTACTTTCCTGTATGTTAAGATACCCAATTGCTACTCATGATTTCTTACAGCACAATAGTATCCCATTATAATCACATATCACAACTTGTTCAACCATTCCTCAATCACTGGGCATGTACTTAATTTTAAATTCTTTGCCATCACAAAACGAGCTGCTATAAATATTTTTTTTTTGTACAGATGGGCCTTCCTCCTCCCACATTTAAAAAAAAATCTCTTTGTGATGCAGGCCTAGTAATGGTATTGCTGGATCAAAGGGTATGCACAACTTTATAGACTTTTGAGCATTGTTCCAAATTGCTCTCCAGAATGGGAAAATAATCTCATTAAACAATTCTAAAAATAGATTATTTGGTTCCTGTTGATAGATCCTCATCTAGGTAGGTCATTTTGACTCAAAAAGGGAAGGTGTGAAAGGGAGGGAAACTGAAGAACTTTGCACAGATTTTCACAATATTGTACTGAGGGGAGCAATAAAAAAACCATTCCAAAGGAAAAGCAGAGCAAGAAAGCAAACTGGCTGTCTGATGAGGCTTTACGGATAGCTGTCAATTTGGATAGCTGAAACCTCACAAGATATCTTGGGATTTAAGAGCTAGATTTTTTTTTCTTAAGGACCAGCCTTAAACCCAAATCCCTCTGGCTCTCGTTAGGCCAACAATAGGCCCCAGGCCAAATCCCACTTGGTCAATGTTTAGGCTCTGATTAGTAAGAGTAAAAGTAAATAGCAATTGTTTCTGCTTTGTCGGAAACCCTGGTCTCCTCCCACTAATTTTTTTTTCTGACTAAGTAAAACGGACAATTCTCTGCCTCATTTCTTACCAGCCTTAATCACTGAATGGGCATCATATCAGTCAAATTGAGACCTAGGAAATACTTTAGCTTAAAGAGGCCAAGGTCTCCCACTGCATCCAGGGCCATCTCCAGTCATTCTGGTCTATACCTGGCCACTGGACCCAGATGGCTCTGGAGGAGAAAATGAGGCTGGTGACTTTTCACAGTCCTCCCTCACTTAAATCTGATTCACTTGCATGTCATGGCATAACCTCCCCGATATCATGGTCCCCTTCAAGAAAAGGATAAAAAGCTGAGGAAAGTAGGAAAGGGAAAGGGAAAGGAGAAAAGGAAAGATATCCCTAATTGAATGCAGAATGCCAGAGAATAGAAAGGAGAGATGAAAAGGTTACCTTAATTGAGTCCTGCAAAGAAATAAAAGAAACAATAGAATGGGAAAGACAGTGATCTCTTTAAGAAAATTAGAGAACCACCCATGCAAAAGTGGGCCTGATAAAAAAAATAGCAGACTTAACAGAAACAAAAGAGATTAAGAAAAGTTGAAAGAATACACAAAAGAAAGATTCAAGAAAGGGCTTAACATCACTGATAATCATAATGGTGTAGTTACTTATCTAGAGCCAGACACCCCTCACGATAAAGTCAAGTGGGCCTTAGGAAGAACTGCTGACAATAAGGCTAGTGGAGGTGATGGAACACCAGCTGAGATATTTAAAATCCTAAAAGATGATCCTGTTATAATCCTGCACTGACTATGCCAGAAAACTTGGAAATCTCAGTAGTGACCACTGGATCGGATAAGATCATTTTAGGGCCCAATTCGAAAGAAGGGCATTGCCAAGGGGTGTTCAAATTACTGAACAATTGCACTCATTTTACATGCCAGCAAGGTTACATTTAAGATTCTGCAAACTAGACTTCAGCAATATATGAACTGAGAATTACTAGAAAAGCAGTCTGGTTTTCAAAGAGGCAGAAGAACTAAAGACCAAATTGTCGACATTCACTGGAATATGGAGAAAGCAAAGGTGTTCTAGAAAAGAAGATAATCTACTTCTGTTTCAAAAGCCTTTGACTATATGGATCACAACAAAATGTGGCAAGTCCTTAAAGAGATGGGAGGACCAGATGATCTTACTTGTCTCCTGAGGAACCTGTCAATCGTCCAAGAAGTAACAGTTAGAACTTGACATGGAATAACTGATTGGTTTAAAAATGGAAAAGGTGTACACAAAGCTGTATTTTGTCACTTTACTTATTTAACTTATATGCAGAGTACATCATATGAAATGTGAGGCTAGACAAACCAGAAGATAGAATTAAGGGAGCTGGGAGAAAATGTTAACAATCTTAGATATTCAGATGATACCATGCTGATGGCAGAGAGTGAAAAGGAATTAAGAAGCCTCTTGATGAGGATGTAAGAGGAGAGTATAAAAGCTAACATAAAGCTTAACATTAAAAAAAATCAAAACTATAATCTTGGCAACTGGTCCCATCACTTCCTGACAAACAGAGAGAGAAGAAATGGAAGCAGTTTCAAATTTCTATATTCTTGGGCTCAAAGATCATAACAGATGGTGACTGCAGCCATAAAGTTAAAAGTCACTCCTCCTTGGCAAAAAAGAAAATCAGGACAGCATACTAAAAAGCAGAGACATCACCCTGCCAACAAAGGTCTGCAAGGTCAAAGCTATGCTTTTTACAGTATCAATGTAGGGTTGTGAGAGTTGGATTATACAGAAACCTGAGCACCACAGAATAAATGCTTTTGAATTGTAGAGCTGGGGGAGACTTTTGAGAGTCCCTTGGACTGCAAGGAAATCAAATCAGTCCATACTTATAGAAAATTTATTCAAACTATTCATTGAAAGGTCAAATACTTAAGCTGAAGCTTAACTATTTGGCCATATAATGAGAAGACGGGATTCACTCGAAAAGACCCTGATATTGGAAAATATTGAAAGCAAAGGAAGGGGATGCCAGAGGATGAGATGGATAGATAATGTCATGGAAACAATGAATAAGAATGTGTACAGATTTCAGGAGATCGTGGAGGACAGAAGGGCCTGATGTGCTATGGTCCATGGGGTCAGGAAGAGTTGAACATGTCTGAACAACTGAAAAGCAACAACCATTAAAGGGAGAAACATGAAATAAAGATGCAATAATCACTGGGAACAAGATTATAAAGGACTTTAAGAGACAAGCAGAAGATTCACTGTAGCACAAGAGACAACATCTTCAAAATTCGCTCATCATCTGTTTGTAGGCAAATTGTCTTGTAAGGTCAATAGGAGAGCTGATTGCTGTTTGTGTGCATTGGTCGTGCCCCACATATTCATCCACTAGCAGCAAATCTTCCTCATGGAAAGACATGAACAATTATCACTTGAGGGAAGAGAAGATATCAGGTGACCATTGTAGCCCAATCAGGAAGGTAGGTCACAGAAGAACCTAAGGACCTAAGTATTGAAAGTTGGCCACTATGGTGTAAAGGTCTGTATTTTGACTTGAAAGGTATCCCACAACTGGAATCCTTGTTAACCTGAAATAGAGATATTAGCAGCTGACATGGATTTCTAAAAATTTAAATTAATCCTATGAGTTTCTTATTACTTAAAAATGACATAGGTTTTCTAACCTATCTCTTTAGAATGACCAGTGGTCCTGACTTCATGACTGACTCTGCTCAAATGTTTGATGGAAACACACACAAATGCACATAGGTATACACACATACATAGACAGATATATGTGTGTATGTGGACATACACATATACATAGACACATAATATTACAGATGACAGAGAGGGAGAGAGAGATTTATCTCTTTATAACAGAATGGTTATCTTAGTTTCTTCAACCTTCTATTTTCAGTGTAAGTGCCAAATTCCATTCCTTTGATCTTTAGACTGATCTGTGACCTACCTCACTGATTGAGCTGCATGGAACACACTGATTAGAAAGAGCCACGGAGTAGTATGAGTCTCATGGTTCTGCTCCTGCGGCCAAAGCGAATATCAGAGCTACAAAGTCTCTCAAGAAACCCCTTCAGAAATCATTGTGTGGACTTGCATCTCAGCTAGATCTTGAAGATTCAAAGTTCAGAGTTAGAGGTCACTTTGTTGTTGCCTGAGGTCATGAGCTGCTGCTGCTGCTTTATCCCAAGGAAGGATAAATCCCTTTCTCTGTTTGCAAATGGAATGAGAACTTGACATGAAAGTCAATTTAGAAAGATCAGATGTCTTCTTGCCCCGCTCCTTGGGGCAGCACGAGTGAGAAATCAATGCTAAAGTTCCATTTGAAGGCAGTGGATAGAACCTTAGAAAGAGGATGTAATCAGCTAGCAGGTAGCAGGGATTCTGGGTAGAAGTAGAGCCCACCCCTCCTAGTTTTTTTTTTTTTTGCAATAGATTTCCATTTCTGTTTTTATAGAGGGAAGATGGGGGGATAAGGAATCCTCTGCCACTTTACTAGTTCTGACATTGTATTAAAGTTACTATAGTTTCCTCAAATATAAGAGAGTACTAATATTTGTCCTAGTTACCCATACAGGACTGCTGAACAAGATTATGAACTCATAGGATCATAGATCTACAGCTGGAAAGCACCTTTGGTGGCTCACTAGTTCAGGTCCCAGGGAGGAAAACAAACTTGTCCAAGGCCAGTGGTTGACTCAGGTTTTAAACTTCATCCCCTGCCAGCAGAGAGAATACTCACCACGATGCCCAGTCTTCATAGAACGTAATTGGCAAAAGGCACGGCAGTTATCACTTCACTTATTTCCCAGCTCATTACATATTGCTCCTCTCCCAGAAGTCTCTGGTTCAAATGAACTGTCCTCTCTGCTCCTCCCACACCGCACACCATCTCCCGTCTTTTGTTTTTTCCTCTCACCACCCCTCATGTCTGAGGTGCACAGCTTCATCTCTGCCCTTTAGAACTCAGCTCAAGCACCACCTTCAATGTGAATCTGGCACCAATCTCAGCTGCTGCTGCTCTACCCTTCAAAGAGCCTGCTTTTTATCTGCCTTAAATTTAGTCTGCGTATTCTCATATATTCATATAACAAATAAAGGAATGGGAAAATGCCTATGAAGTGCTTAGTGTGTGCTCACAGTGCTAATCACTAGTGTTATAAATACAAGGAAGCAAGATAGTCCTTACCTTCAAGGTAGGAGAAGACAAACGAATACTTTCCTCTAAAGGAGGAATTGCTTCCTTTTTGTCTTTGGCTAACACCTAATTTAACACATAGTAGGCACTTTCATGATGGCATGCTTGCCTAGGTTCTAGATAATGGACAATGCTCTCGTGCCTTCTCAGTCACCAGCGGTGTGAAACGAGGCTGCGTCCTTACTCCCATGCTTTTTAGCATGCTGTTTTCAGTCATGTTGTCAAATGTTTTCAGTGAGGATGAACACGGCATCAAGGTCAGCTTCTGCACTGATGGTAAATTCTCCAACTTGAAAAGGCCACAAGGCAAGACCAAAGTAGGGTGAGTGTTGGTTTCTGTTTGCTGATTGTGCACTCAATGCTGTCTCTGAAGCTGAGATGCAGCAAAGTCTGGATCGATTCTCTGGTGCTTGTGCTTATTTTGGCCTAACAATTAACACCATGAAAACACAGGTGCTCCATCAGCCACATTGTCACCACACCATATGTGGAACCATTGGTTACAGCAAATGGAGAAGTTTTGAATGCTGTGGCTAAGTTCACTTACCTTGGTAGTGTACTTTCCAGGGATGTACACATAGCTGGTGAGGTTGACACACTTATTACCAGAGCTAGCTCAGTGTTTGGGAGGCTCTGAAAGAAAGTATGAGAGAGCAGAGATATTAGAATGATCAACAAACTGAAGGTCTACAGAGCCGTTGTGTTGACCTCATCGTTCTGTTCCTGTGAAACCTGGACAGTCTACCAGCACCATGCCAGGAAACTGAATCGCTTCCATTTGAATTGTCTCTGGAAGATTCTGAAGATCACCTGGCAGGATAAGGTACCAGACATTGAGGACCTTACTTGAACTAAACTGACAACCATTCAAACCCTGATTCAGAGAGCGCAACTCTGATGGGCTGGCCACATTGTTTGAATGCAAAACGTATGCTTGTCAAAAAAGATTGTTTTATGGAGAACTCACACAGGACACAAATTTACATGGTGGTCAGAAGAAGCAATACAAGGACACTCTGGATTTCTCTCTCAAGAACTTTGGAATTGATTGCATGATGTTGGAGACATTGGCACAGGACTGCTCAGCATGGCATGCCCACATCAGAGAAGGTGCTCTATGAGCAAAGCAGAATTGAAATAGCTCAAAGGAAACTCAGGATGGCTAAGTTTGGAGTATCTACCCCAAATGTTCACACTGACTATTTGATCCTGACCTGTAGTAGAGCATTCTGAACTCATATTGGCCAGATCAGCCACAGTCAGACACACTGAATCTTGACTAAAGCATAGTGATGTCATTTTGGTCCTCTTTGAGAACAAAGGACAACAAATAGTTTAGCATATAGTAGGCATTTAGGCAGCTAGTTGGCACAGATGATAGAGTGCTGGGTCTGGAGTCAGGAAGACTTGAGACACTTACTAGCTGTGTGTGTGACCTTGGGCAGGTCACTTAACCCTGTTTGCCTCAGTTTCCTCATCTGTAAAATGATCTGGAGAAGAAAATGGCAAAACTATTCCAGTATTTTTGCC
This sequence comes from Phalanger gymnotis, assembly GCA_028646595.1. Classification (NCBI taxonomy): domain Eukaryota; kingdom Metazoa; phylum Chordata; class Mammalia; order Diprotodontia; family Phalangeridae; genus Phalanger; species Phalanger gymnotis. Next base: position 3,701 of record JAQQSZ010017953.1, on the reverse strand, counting down.
AAGAAATCCCTAAATTGGTCACAAAGAGTTAGATGTGACTGAAACAACTGAACCACAAGCAAGAGCAAAGGTACTTAATAATTGTCATCAATTGATTGGTTGATCATCCTGCCCCTATCATTTTTTAGATTGCAAGTTAGTCTACTTATCCTTTTTCTCTCTCTCCTTAGACCTGTCTTGGTAATCTCCCTTTCCCTCTATTCCCCTTCACTCTAAACATGCACAAAACACACATACACATGTGTGTGCATACACACACACACACACACACACACACACACATACACATACACTGAATGGCTGAGAGAGCAAGGCAGCAAAGAGCTGAACTTGGGTTGGATGGGATGTTAAGTTGAGCTGATCTTAGTCATTCTGACCATAAAACTGTTTATTTGGCTTACTCATAGATAATTAAGAATGAAGTGGGGCCCTTACAGGATGCTTTAAAAGTCTGATTTGGGAAGCTTTTGTCATTGTTTCCTTGACTCATTTGGCTTGCTTACAGAAGCAAGATCAGTTATCTGTAACTCTCCCTTTGATCCTCTTAGGATCCCAGAATTGGAGTGTGGGGAGGAATCCCAGCGGCCTTGCAAACCAACCGATGCCATCCCTGAGCAGCAATTCCCTACCAAACATTCCTCAAAGTAGACATCTATCCTCTGACCATCTGAAATGGGTGGGGGGGGAGTGGAGAGGAAGGAAGAGAGGCACCACCATCTCCTGAATCAGCCCATTTCACTCTTTGAAAGCTCTAATTTTCAGGAAGAAGAGAAATCTATTCTTTCATCAATCCTAAATTTGTCCTCTGGGCCAAGAAGAACAATTCTGCTGTCTTCCATATATGAGCCTTTCAAGTACTTAGAGGCAGTCACTCAGAGCCTTCTCTTTTCCTAGCTAAATAAATCCAGTTACTTCCCTTGTGTGTAACGATCTGACCACTTGTGTCCTAGAGAGAGAAGGTAATCATTGGGGAATCCTTGTCATGGCACCCTAGACCAGTAATATGGGCCTTTTTCTAACCCTGTATGGGGGGAGGTAAAGGGGGGGGGGCTTTAGCTCTTTCTTTGTAATATCCTTGTCCCTGGATGAGCAGCATGCACTGCTTACCTGGCTCTTGTACACGGCAAGGCTGTCCTCAGGATAACATATAGCCATAGGCACCCTTCTCTGAGACCACCTCCAACATATCCTGTGTATATCACGTTTGTACATCATGATTTGTATGTTGTCTCTCCCATTAGATTGTTTTTTTGATCCACAGGGACGTGCAGGTGTGCTATTAAATAAACAGATGCCATTGCAGTCACCTGTGGGTTTCTCATTAGGCATAATGGGGGCCTTGGGGGGAGAAAGCATGAGAAGGGGGAAGGAGACTACCCACAGGCCCTCTGCTTATTACTGCAGCTGACAAGTCTGTGAGAGCAGCAGTGGGGTTTGCTGACAGCTTTAGCAGAGGCACCGAATCAGCAGAATATCACCATTAACATAGAGGATGAAGATGGGTATGCTGAGTAGACACATTTCCCCAGTGAAGTGAGCTGTAATTGATTTCTTTTAAACAACCTTAGAAAAGATCATCTTTCTCCTTCATTTCTCTGTTGTTAAAATCCAGGCTCTCATGGTATATTTCTGTTCTGGATGGTGAAGATTCCTCTTCTGTCTCTGCGTGGTCATTAGAAACAAGGTGAGAATTTTGGTCTAGCTTCTCCAGAGTGATTTCTCCTAATCAATTTTCATCCCCAACAATAAGCCTCTGTCAATGCATTCAGAGGAGAGACGCTGCCAGAAGCACTTATCTTGTGGTTCAGTCACTTAGTCGGGTCTCGCTCTTCATGAACCTGTGGACCATACTGTCCATGGAAATTTCTTGGCAAAGATACTGCAGCAGTTTGCCATTTCCTTCTCCAGCAGGTTAAGGCAAAGAGTGGTTAAATGCCTTGCCCAGGGTCACGCAGCTAGGGTCTGGGGCTGGATTTGAACTCTGGCTTTCCGGACTGCAGGAGGCAGTTGGGTGGCTCAGTGGATAGAGCAACCAGTTGAAGAAAAGCTGTTGACCTGCACTGCTCAAATGATGGTCTTAGTGTGAGAGTTCCTATATGAATGAAATCTCTGCTCCCATTACTATTTTAAGGTGGTTCTAATCAGGCAGAGCTGTGTACATGTAGCTCAGGGTTTTACAAAGGCCTTTTTCTCCGTTTAACATAGAAAGGCCCATTGTCTAGGTCCCCTTTCTGAATATAAGTGAGAAACACGACCAGAATGTCCTTTTTCATAAAGCTTTCTGGCTCAGGAGGCCAGAATCAGACTGCCAGGGGAAGGAAGTCTCAAGCTACCACAGAAAAAGCCCTGAAACAGGATTTAAGAGTGCTGGTTCCAAGTCTCAATTTCCTTTGAACTATCTACACGTCTTTTCTTTTCTCTAGGTCTCAGCTTCCTCATCTATCAGTGAAGAACTAGGCTTGGGGGTCTTGTTCCCCTTTTCTGATGTGCTTAACCATGTCTGAGAGGGGAAATTAACTAGTTCCACTGGTAAAAACCAGCCTTGAGAGGCCTTGGATATAGGTGGCACCTGCCGACAACCCAACTGGCCCAGCTTCCCCAATGGCTCCTGCGCCCACTTTGTTTGGTGGAGATCCTTGGGGTTCAAATGCAGCCATGAGGACTCTCTACCCAGCTCTAGATTTTGAGCAGCTCTTGACGTGAATGGCAAGGACAGCATGTCCTGATTGTCGGCAGGCCAGAAAACTAGCCATCGGGAAGGAGGGGCTCGAGTCCATCCTCCCTTCTTCAGAGCCTGATTATTCGGGAGCAGCATCTCCCCCTGGGCTGCTCTTCCGTGACCTTTAGCCATTGCTCTATTTATTAGCGTCTGGAGGTGGCTGAAGGAGGTAGACACTGGAAGGAAGCGAAATTAAATCAAGGCTTGAGAATCTCCAAGATGGAAAGGGCACTGTTCATCACTGCCTCTCAGCTGGAGCTGACAGTGAATGCCCAATACGGGGCAGTCCAGCCTCCTCCTCGCAGATGTGAGAGTGGGGGAGCCCATGGCCTCCAAAGCAGCTCATTCCATGTTGGGGAAGCTCTAAGGAGAGCCTAGGGCAGCAGTTTGGTGTTTGAATCACCTCCCTGCTCTGCTTTTCCCATTATACTGAGCCAAAATCTGACTCTTCAGAATTTCAACCTACTGCACCTCGTTCTATTCTCTGGCAACCCGAACAATCTCTCTCCCTATGTAGCCACCTAGTGGGGGGTGGGGAAGCTGGAGAGAAATGCTAAAATTTTGATGTTAACTGTTAGTTAAAAATCTGCTTTGGAAATTGCTTGCAAACTGAATTCCTCCCCTCTCCGCCCCCTCCAAGGTCCGGCCCTCAGGCATGCAGAGTCCATCGGCTGCCGCCCTTGGGAAAGCTGCTACATCTCTGTCTCCAAAGCCATTCTCCTGACAAGGTTCCTTTCTCTTTGTCAGCTGCGGGCTCCAGCTCTTCTCTGATAGGGATTTTTCTGCCTGGCACCGATACCCTAAGCCCTCAGGGCTGAGATCCACTAATGTAGAGGAAAGGCAATTAAAATATGGCATGATGATATGTGGAGAAGATCCTGGCCCAGAAGGTGATTATCCCTAAGAAACAGCCGATGGCTATGCCACTCAATAGGGGTCTATCCCATCATAAGAAAACACTGGAACTGACTTCAACTCCTCA
>JAQQSZ010017952.1:0-10682 GCA_028646595.1 Phalanger gymnotis | reverse complement strand
AGAAGATAGGGAGAACCAATTGCAAAACGTATGTAGGGATGGGTGGGGGTGGGGGGAATGTCCCATTGATTATGAGGTCCTTAAATGTTATTTTTGAAGATGACACTGCTGACTACATCAAGATCCCCAAACTGCAGAATCTCCAAATGAGATCCATAATCACTGGAAAGGATTCTATCTAACTATCCACAAAGTAAAAATGTAGAAGAAATGCCTATTGTCCAGACAGTTAGATAAATGTCCAAAGAGTTCATTTATATTTCCATATACCTGAGGCAGATATGCAAATGGATAATGAATGGGGCCTGGAACTGCATAAGTCAGTAGAGAGGAGGCTGTCTACATTTGGGAAATTGTGGAGTGCTTTTAGTGACCCAAAGCTCTGTCTTGAGACAAAAACAAAAACAAAAGCAAAAACAAAGAAAAAACCCAACCCCCCCCCAAAAAAAAAAACCCTACCAGAATTTAAAATCAGTAGTCTCCCACTGATGCTATTTCACTGTGAATCACAGATTACCATATTCTCAGGAGTCAGATACCTAAAGGATAGTGGATACCTGGTGGATGTGATCATTTACAACAATTACCAATGACAGATGGCACACAAAAAGCAATGTAAAAGTTAGCATTGAAGAAAGGTGTGACACCCAACAACTTTCATTGCTTCATTAATTAAACAACCTTTTAAGTAATTACTATTTGTAAAGCTTCATGCTTGATTTTAGAAGAGCCACAAAAGTACATGAGATAAAGTACATTACTTAAGCAGGCTTACAATCAAGGGGCTTATGACACACACACAAATATGCAGTGACTTTACTAAAACTGAGCAACAGTTATAATGAAAAACAGACTAAAAGCACCCAGATGCTTGACTATGTGTCAAAGGATTCAATACCAAAAATAGCTATGTTTTTGTCATTGGAAATGACACTAAAGAAGATTAATTACCACCTGCTTTGTTGCTGGACCCCAAAGACCATTAGGACTTTCCATTTGATTTGCAGTTGAAACTTCCTAGATATGTTATCTCCCAATTTAGTATGCAAGCTCCTTAAGAACTGAGATTGTCTTGCTTTTCTATTTGTGTTCCCTGTACTTTGAACAGTGCTTTGAGAGGTGACTCTGGATGGGCTGGCTAGTTGTTCCAATGCCAAATGTATACTTGCCAAAAAGATATTTATGGAGAACTCACACAGGGCAAGCATTTACATGGTGGTCAGAAGAATCAAGGTCTCTCTTAAGAACTTTGGAATTGATTGTGTGACATGGGAGACACTGGCACAGGACCACCTAGGATGCCATACCCTCATCAGAGAAGGTGCTGTGTTCTATGAGCAAAGTAGAATTGAAGTAGCTCAAAAGAAACAGGAGATGTGCAGATTTAGAGAATCCACCCCAAATGTTCACATGGACTATTTGTGCCTGTCTTATGGTAGAGCATTCCAAGATCTTATTTGTCTGATCAACCAGTCAGACACACTGTCACTCGACTCTAGCACAATGATGTCATTTTGGTCCTCTTGAGAACAAAGAACAACAACACCATTTGTTGTCCTGGAGTCAGGAAGAATCATTTTTCTGAGTTCAAATCCAGCCTCAGACACTAGCTGCATGACACTGGGCAAGTGAGACTTAACCCTGTTTGCCTCAATTTCCTCATCTGTAAAATGAGCTAGAGAAGGAAATGGCAAACCACTCCAGTATCTTTGCTAAGAAAACCCCAAATGGCATAATGAAGAGTCATACATGACTGAAATGACTGAACAACAAATTCTCTGTACACAGGGAATTAGCACAGTGCTTTGCTCTGTAAGTGCTTAATAAATGCTCTTTCATTCATTAACTTACAAGAGCTACAAAGAGCTACACAAGGTCCAGGGAAAGAAAAATCATTTCTAATTCTGGAGATTAGGAGCCTAGGCAAGAGGAATTACACCTAGAGGGATAGGAATTTTTAGGGAGGAAGAAGAAGACAAATTTGGAGCACAAGACAATAGAAAGACCTAGCAGAGGAGACGGGTTAGAGAAAGCCAAAGGTAAACTCTGTCTACTTAATCTCCTCAAGGAAACTCTAAATTGCTTGAGGATAGAAACCATTCTTCATTCTTCTTGGTATCTTCTATTGGGTTCAACCCAACGTTTTGTTAGGCACTCAATAAAACATGAACTAACCTAACGGTTGAATAAATGATTGATTTTGAAATTTTGGTTAAGGACTAGATGACCTCCAATGTCACTTTCAACTTTTTGTGGTTGTTAATGAACACATCACAGAAATACAACAAAAAAAGCTTTTGGTTGCTATCATCAGTAATGTCCTAAATAAAAACAGAGTTGGCAGATCATTTGTCCACTGGAAATGGACTGTGGAAATGGGTATGTCACTTTATCAGTCAGTCAAGAAACATTTATCAAGCATCTACTATGTACACTGTGCTAAGCATGAGGGATAAATAAAGAGGCAAAAGACAGTTCCTACTCTTAAGGAGATCACAATTTAATCTAAGATTGGTGTGTCTACTTTTATTTCCTTAAATATATATATATATATATATACAATATATATTTGATAAATAAATAATTTAATATAAATATACATGTATGTATGCAAATGTATGTGTATGTATATATATATGTATGTATGTATTTAAGTTTCAACTGAACAATTTTCACAATATGTTTCATCAAAATGCCTTATCAAGTCACCACATGGCTACCAGTCTTTTACTTAGGAAATGATAAACTAAGAAAGGAGACATACTTGGATTACTTAAATTAGAACTCCATAGTTATCCATTTTCTATGCTCCAGAAGAGTCTGGCATGACTAAAAAACAACTGGAAAACTGAAATGCTCAGACCTGTACTTCACGAATTATTTCATTAACGGGAGAATCCTAAAGCTATGAGGGCTTTCCAAAGATCCAAAGATCCAAAGTCTACCAGAGGTGGGAAACTTGTGGTCCCCTTTTATGGAGATGTGTTCTATGAAGTTTGGATTCAATCAAGGGCCACGCTCGAGGACCTAGAGGGTAACATGTGGTCTCAAGGCCACAGATTCCCTACCCCTGGATCCCTTGCCTTTACAGGTGAGAATTGCAATACCACTCTGGTTGCTCTCTTTTTCAAGCCCTCTAAAGATATAATTGCCACCAATTAGTGTAACATATTGTCACCAATAATGCTCTGGAGTCAGAAGATGTGAGTTTGAGTCCTGACTTCCCTGGCCAATTCACCAGCTGTGTGGCCTTGGGTAGGTCACTTCTTTTCTCTGGGCTTCATTTCTGCATTACCAGGTAGAGAAGTGTGAACTTTTTAAATTACCTCTAATTGGCCTTCCAGACCTAAAATCCTATGATCTTATTCCAGTATTTTAGTGACCCTAGTGGTAAAGGAGCTTTCCTAAAATTATTGAAGGCAGAAGGATAGTAGGGGATGTGATATACAGTAGATTCATTGATTTTGGGGGGGTTGGGGGAAAGGGATTTAAGGAGAAAGGATAGTTGAACGGTATGTTTAGCCAAATACTTTGGTGGACAGTTACTTAGGTTTTATTGGTAAAAGTCAAAACAATGAATTATCAACTTGGCCAGATTCCTGCCATACAAAAAGCTAAAGAATCGATCAAAGAAGTCAAAGACAGAGTTTTTGTTTCTTCACTTTTGAACAGCTAATTGAATTGTAAAATTGGTTTAACAAAAGTCCCTGAGATTTAAAATTCGTATCTTTGAGACCAGATGTAAGTAATCTTAGTGAAGGTTGTGAATCTTTGAATTGTGTTGAATTAATTATGTATAAGGAATGTTTTACCAGACTGTCTTTAGAGAAGCAAATACCATCAGTGAGTCTGTACTGGTAACTATCTTAGTTTGACTTGATTACTTTAAGCTAGAAAGTGAAGTGGGCCAAGCCATTCCACTTCAAGATTACTAGAAAAATCTGACAACATCTAGATTAAGTCAATTTGAAAAGGCCTTTATTTAAACTAGACAATTTACTCTTTTACAACTTCTAGACTGTCATCCTTCCACTGTGACTCAGTGGGTATCAACAGCACATTCAGAAATGGCAACCAAAGCATAGGCTTATAGATTTTCAGTTTAGAAGGAACCTATAAAGGCCATCTAGGATAACCTTCTTATTTTACTTATGAGGAAATTAAGGCCTATAGAATTTGAGTTACAGAATGTGAGAACTGAGATATGAACCCAAATCCTTCTCCCTGTGCTATGTGGACTGTTTTTCTATTGCAGTTGAATATTATTTCATTTTATTCTGAGATTATGTAAACTGGCACTGCATTTTTAGGATAGCAAAACTACCTATTTCCCAGATTCACTCCCCATATAATTGAACAGTTTGATGAAGGGTTTCCCACAGAGCTCCCTAGGGATTGAATTAGGCTTCAGGCATGCTCAGAGTGTTCATGTACAATGATCTGTATCATATCGACCTTGAAGCTGCTTCCATGGCCTTGATAACTCATTCGACCTTGCATGGCATACTGCATGTAGATCCTCCCTGATTATAGAGCAGCTTAAATCTGATTATTTGTGACTAGGAGACCTACCATCCCACTCAAGTCCATCATCCCTCCTTCAACGCCCAGCAAGGCCTACTGCCTTTACAATGTCTTCTGCAACTACAGCAAACCACATTTATTTCTCCCTTTCCTAAAATTATTTACATTTTAATTCTTAATTATCGGCTGTCTTATACCATTGTTAAACTATATTACCTGTGTTTCTCTTTTCTCTCCACATTAGGGCCGTGGTGCATAGCAGTGTGCTTAACTGAATGGAGGCATTCAATAAATACTCACAATGCACAATTCACAGAGCTGGAAAGGACCTCGGAGATCCAAGAATGGATTTCACCTTTCCATTTTCCCTATCAATGGCACATTGTTTAAGACTTACCAGACACTTTATAAATAGTTGCTCATTTACATATAGGGAAACTGAGGATCAGAGGATCCTAGATTTTTGCATAGGAACAGATCTTAGAGGCCATGTACTTCAACTCTCTTATTTTACAATATGAGGAAATGAAATCAGTGAGGTTAAGGGTCCTACTAACATTATTTAAAGTAAATCAACATCTACTGGTGCAATAAACTTAATATTAACATAAATGTAGAACTGGGAAGGCTATTAGAGGGCACCTAGTCATAGCAACATAGATTTAGAGCTAAAAGGCTCCTAATAGGTTACAAATCCAATGTCAGGTATTGAGAGGTCTGGCAGTCTGGTGAAACGTGGACCACCTCTCTGAATAATATTTCTAAATACATAAAAGAAAATACACAGGATTATGAAGGAAAACAATTACATTGAAATAAAAACATAGTTTTCCCTTATACAACTTCACTGTCCCTTGAAAACTCTTCACAGAACCACTTGTGGATCCGTGGGCCCCAGGGAAAGAAACCCAGCTATAAATAAGGTCTTAAGAGGCCAGCCAGGTGCTTTTATAGCATCATACCGCTATGCTCTCACTAAGAAGGCGTGTTCTATGCTGGAATTACTAATCTCTATGCTATACTTGGATAACATGTGCTAATTTAATAATAACCATACTGATACTGTTTCAGAGGAAGAATACTGACTTAACTGGGCAGGAGTATAGGAAGGACAAATAAGAGCATTTTGCTAAATCTTTCTGTAAGTCATTTGATTCTCAGATGAGAGTTGTTATCCCCTGGAAGGGATCAAGGGCGAGGCTCAGGAATGATCCTTTCTTTTGTTATCAAGGAGTAGACATCTGCTACAGTGGCCAATTCCAATTGCAATCAATGCCTATGACATAGTTGGTTTTCAAACAACCTTTTGTGGGATGAATGAGTCTCTCAATGCAATAGTCTCTTGTGTCATTCTCATTTTTTAAAAAAGGTGAAGTAACCATTGCTTCCTGCTTTCTGACGTGGATATTCTGCTATTTATATATCACTAAGAGAGAAGTTACCTTCAAGAAAATGGTTTGAGAATTACTGAAATTTTATGTTTCAATTAAGGCCTAAACTGTATGACGTCTAAGATTCCTCCTGTTAGATTGCCTGAATTGCCAATTCCTCTTCTCTTGGGACAGGAAACTGAATGTAAGCTCATGTAGTTCGATTCAGATAGATAGCACTGGACTGGATCTGGCCACGGCTGTCATTATTCCTGGCTGCCTTAGTTCTTACATCAGCTACACTAGGATACCAGAGTAGCAAAAGCAACCACCCAAGGACCTCAGAGCCCATCGAGTTTAATTCGTACCTTACAAGAATCCATTCTACCACATATTATTGAGTCCTCCAGTCTTTGCTTGAGGGCCACTTTAAGGGGAACTCTTTCCTCCCAAAACATTTCAGTTCACTTTGGGACAGCTAGTTTGACCTTACACCAAAATTAAATCTACCTGTTTGTAACTTCTACCCATTGTTTCTAGTTCTACTCTCCGGAGCCAGTAAGAACAAATCCACTCTCTGTCACATGATAGCTCTTCATTGCCGTCCCTTAAGGGAGCCATTATCTTGCCCCTCCCCTTGACTCTAGTCTTTCCTTCTCCAGGCTAAGCATCATCAATTCCTTTAACTCATTCTTGTAGGGTGTATTTTGAGGCCCTTCTTCATCCTGGTTGCCCTCCACTAGGTGGCACTTTGGTGAAGGGTTTTAAGAATTATTGGGAACTCTTACAACCCAGTGAAGTGAGTCCTATAGATATATCATTCTCCTCATTTTACATATGAGGAAATTGAAGCCAACAGAGGGTAAGTAATTTGCCATTTCACAGCCTATAACAGTCATAATAGATATCTGAACCCAAATATCCTGATTAGAATAAGTCCAAATACTGTACCACCTACCTGTGCCTCCCAACCTCCTCGGTCACTCACCCAACATGCATCTTCTCCTAACTCTCTGGATGCAAAATAACGCATTCTGTGAAGTATACCACTGGATGATGGTTCCTCTTTGAATTCACTAAACCACTGCTATACCAGTTCATTTTCCATTATCTGGCACCTGTGAATACCATGGCAGAAATGGCAACACAATCTTCCACTCGCTTCATATTTATCTCCCATCCCTGTTCTCGACTTTCTGGACTACAAAACCATATCCCCTCTACTACTGGCTCATTCTAGACTTTCTTTTAGTCGTTGGGACCTCCTTGCTAAGAAACAGCCTCTGTGACCTGCTAACCCTGGAATATCCCTAATATCCCTCAAAAAAGCCCATCCCCACCCCTACCCAACCCTGTCCCATTGGTGAGTTCTTCCTGGATCCTCCATTTTGTGGAAGGGTTCAGGGTGGCCTGTCTTCATTTTCCTCTGGTCCCCATTCTTGACTTTCTGAACTTCAAAATCATGCCCCCATGTTGGGTACCTTCACCCTCATCTCCTATTTCAGCTCCTTTTTGTGTGTTGTCTTCACGCATTAGAATATAAGCTCCTTGAGGATAGTTTTTCTTTTTTGGATGTTTTCATAGCTTTAGTATTTAGCACAGTGCCTGGTACCTAGTAAGCACTCAACAGATGCTTGTTTCCCTCTTTCATTCCCTCACCAATAGATCTGACTGCAGAAAGAGTAGTGATAGGTATTCCTCCCTTTGGGGCCCTCCACCCCAGTTGCTCAACACATATTACTCACTTCCTACCTCTCAGCCTCTCAGTTTTTCAATCTCTTGATTCCTTTCAGCTCTAGGATATTGTCCTACCATGGATCCAGGCCTTTTCAGATCATCTTAGTAGGAAATGAAACTCAATGATAAATATATTTCATAATTGAATATATGGCAAGAACACAACAGAACACTTAATTACGTTTGAGAATGTATTTGGGATCTCTTTTAGAGTTTACCTAAAACAGTGGATTTTTCTGTCCTGATTTGTACTTTTCTGTCCATGTTTAATGTTCTTTTATAAGACATGGGTAAATGTCATGGGATTAGCAGCCAGGAGACCTTGCTCTAATACTGACTGGCTTGGGACTCTAATAGTCACTTGCATGAATTCAAAACTTAAATAAGCATTTATTAAGCACAAGCTATTTGCTAATTGTTGGGGATGCAAAAATGACATGAACATAGTGCTGCCCTCAATGAGCTTATATTCTGTTGTTGGGTATGTGTATGTACATGTGTGGGGGTGGTGGGTAGGGGAATCAACATTTACACAGTTAAATAAATATCAAATACATACAAAGCAATTTTAAAAAAAATTGGTTGGGGGGAAGAATAATCAACAACTGGGGGACCAGAAAAAAGTCTCCTATAGGCCCCAATATTTAAATTGAAATTTAATTAGAACTACAGAATCCAAGAGAAGGCAAGGAAGGAGCATGCATGGGCATCTTTGCATCTTTCTAGGCCTTAGTTCCCTTATTTGTAAAGCAATTCTGTTAGACCACAAGCCCTCCATGGGCCTTTCTAGCTCTAAAATGCCTTAATTCTTGTATTACAGAGTCTTTCATGTTTCTAATATAAAGGGGGAAGTATGGAATGCTTGTTGGAGGTGAGAAAGTCTGCTGAAAGGACACATGAATAATTCATTCTGGTTTTTCTCACACTATTTTATCAGTAAGATCACAAAGTTACCAAAAATTTCAAAGGCTGGCTTAGCCCTTTAGATTTTTAAAAAAGATGTCAGTAATACTCTTAAAGCCAGAGATTATTCCCTTGGTGGTCTAGATAAAAGAAAATCTTTCATTTAAATTCGTATCCCCACCACTAAAAAATGCTAAAATCTACACATCTAAGAGAGATTTACATGGAACACCTCACTTAGGCACCTATGTTGTTTCATCTGTCCCTTTGCTCCTATCTAAACTTCTAGAGCAACAACTCTTATCATAAGAAAATTCAGCACTATTATAATAAGAGTGAAGGGGCCAGAACCTATGCCCACCAGAAGAATGTAGAGAGAATAGATTAAGTATATAATACAATAGTTGTAAATGACTATGTAATCTAGTGTTTGGTAAACCCAAAGCTCTAAACTTTTAGCAAAATAACTCACTACTTGACAATAATTGCTAGGAAAACTAGAAAGCAGTTTGGCAGAAACTTGACACAGATCAGTGTCTCACACTGTATGCCAAGATAAGGTCAAGATGAGGTACATGATTTTGACATAAAGTATGTTTTCACAAGCAAATTAGGGGAGCATGGAAAATATTATCTACTAGATCGATGGATAAGGGAAGAGTTTATGACCAAACAATAAATAGAGAGGATTGTAGAAAGTATAATGGATAATTTTGATTACATGAAATTAAAAAAGGTTTTGCACAAACAAAACCAATACAGCTAAAATTAGAAGGAAAGCAGAAAAAAGGAAAAGAATTTTTACAACTTGTTTCACTGATAAAGGCCTCATTTTTCAAATATATATGGAACTGAATCAAATTTATAAAAAAAAGAGCTAATCTCTAATTGATAAATGGTCAAAGGATATAAATAAGAAGTTCTCAGAAGAAGAAATCAAAGCTATCTATATTCATTTGAAAAATGCTCTAAATCACTATTGATTAAAGACGTACAAATTAAAACATTCCTGAGGTAGTATGGATAGACTTGGTAATACGACAGAAAAGGAAAATGACAAGTACTGGAGGGGATGTGGAAACACAGGGACACTAAACAGGGACACTGTGGAATCATGAATTAGTCCAAGCATTCAAGTGAACAATTTGGAACTATGCCCATAGGGCTGTAAAACTGTGCATACCCTTTGACTCAGCAATACCACTATCAGGTCTATAACCCAAAAAGGCTCAAGAAAAAGGAAAACGACCCATATGCACAAAAATATTTATAGCAGCTCTTTTTGAAGTGGCAAAGAACAGGGCAGTTAGGTGACTGGAGTCAGGAAAACCTGAGTTCAAATTCAGCCTCAGATAATTCCTAGCTGTGCGAACCCTGGCAAGTCACTTAACCCTGTTTACCTCAATTTCCTCACCTGTAAGACAAGCTGGAGAAGGATAGGGCAAATCACTCCAGTATCTTTGCCAAGAAAACCCCAAATGGGGTCACAAAGAGTAGGACACAACTGAAACAATTTAACAACGACAACAACAAAACTGGAAATATAGGGGATGTCCATCAATTGGGGAATAGCTGAACAAGTTGTGGCATGTGATCCTAATGGAATACTATTGTGCTATAAGAAATGATGACCTGGAGGGTTTCAGAAAAACCTGGGATGATCTTTATAAACTGATAGAGAATGAAGAGAGCAGAACCAGGAGATCATTATACACAGTAACAGCAATATTGTAAGGATGATCAACTGTGAAAGACAGCTACTCTGATCAAGACCATGATCCAAGACAATTCCAAAGGAAATCATGGTGAAAAATGCTATCCATCTTTAGAGAGAAAACTGATGAACTCTGTGTGCAAATTGAATTATAATTTTTTTTACAGTTCCTTGCTGTCTTTGTCTTTTTCTTTTGTTCCTCCTTCTTTTCTTTTCCTTTCTTTCTTTCTTTCTTTCTTTCTTTCTTTCTTTCTTTCTTTCTTTCTTTCTTTCTTTCTTTCTTTCTTTCTTTCTTTCTTTTTCTTTCTTTCTTTCTTTCTTTCTTTCTTTCTTTCTTTCTTTCTTTCTTTCTTTCTTTCTTTCTTTCTTTCTTTCTTTCTTTCTTTCTTTCTTCCTTCCTTCCTTCCTTCCTTCCTTCCTTCCTTCCTTCCTTC
>JAQQSZ010017951.1:0-10683 GCA_028646595.1 Phalanger gymnotis | reverse complement strand
AACTATGAGAAAGAGACATCATGTGGAGAAAGTTTTACCTCGAAGGCCCCTGAAGAAGAACATCCATTACCAAACTGTCTTCCAAAGATGACATTTGACTGGTGATTTTTTCGGAAAGATTAAAAAAGCTACTTATTTCAATAATCTTGAAATCTAAAATTAGATATCCTCAATAAAAATTCATATTCTGGTAAGAAAATAATATAGTTACACCCAGGCAGTGTCATTAAAATAAAGCTTAACAGTTCAGATCCTTGTTGCTGTCACCTCCCCTCATCCAGATTGATTTATGATCTCGATGAATTTGGTCCTTGGGTCATAATAATGCAAATGGTAACTAGCATTTATAAAATGCTTTAAAAAAGTTTGCAAAGCACTTTACAAATATTTTCTCATTTAATCCTCACAACAACCTTGGGAGATAGGTGCTATTATTAATGTCTCTGTTTTACAGATGAAGAAACTGAGGCTGGCAGAGGTTAAGTGACTTGCCCAGGGTGACATAGGTAGTAAGTATCAGAGGCTGGATTTGAGCTCAGCTCTTCCTGACTCCAGGTGCAGAGCTCCATCCATTGCACCACCTGGCCACTTGCACTATTTGAACCCCTGCTCTTATACTTGGGGACTTTATTACTAATGTTACTGTCCTTTTTTGAAATGTTTTTGAATATCTCACCCTCCAAGCTCAGGAGCTTCTTTAACTTCCATGACCTTCATCTCCCCTCTGCCTCGGCCACCTACCTTAGATCTCACTCATTCATGACTGCCTCTTCGGTGATGTTGAGCTCTGGAATTCTCTTCTATTTATCATTTCCTCTCCTTCCATATCTCCCCTGCCTTGTTTCTCCTAAACCTATTCTTTGTCCTCACTACAAACTCCAGTCCCTTCATTTCTCCTTATTCTCCCAATAGGACAATTTTGCTCTGGCCCCAGTTTCCTTCCTTTGCAGTCCTGACTCCAGTTCAACAAAACATTGCCTCCTGATACCCATGTTCTCTTGTCCTTCCTTCACACTACACCAACCTTCAGCTGTGGCTTACCTCTACTGTTCTGCCTCTCTGTTCATACTTCTGAGCCAGTTAACTCTGCAGAAGACAGTTTGCTACAGATTCATGCTATCTAATCTCAACTGGGCTTTCACTGTTCAACAAAACATTCCTTTTAATCTTCTTGTATTGACTTCTTAAAATTTTATTTTTCAGTTAATAAGTCTTTATTCTACCTCCCGCAGATCCCACAATTAAAAAAATAACAATAAACTTTATAACAAATATGCCTCGCTTAGCAAAACAAATTCCCACACTGTCCATGTCTAAAGATCCCTTTATTCTTCCCCTTGAGTCCATAGTCCTTCTGCCAGGACTCCTTCATCATGAGTCCTCTGGAGTCACATTCGGTCATTGCAGCAATCAGAGTGCTTAAGTTTTTCAAAGTTTACAATGTTGTTATTATTGTATAAATCATTTTCCTGGTTCTACTTACTGCACTCTGCATCAGTTCATGTAAGTCTTCCTAAGTTTTTCTGAAACCATCCCTTTTATTACTTCTTATGGCACAATGTCCACAACAAGGCATCCTAAGAGAAAGATAGGAGGCAGCAAGGTCTGCCAGGCAAGTCAGACCGCTATCATCACCTTGGCCTGAGTGTCAGATGCCCTCGGATCCAAAAGAGACAGCCTGGGATGCTGAACCCAGGAGCCCTAGGAATGGTAATGCTTCCAGCTTAGTGCCCATAGCCATCATCCTTGGAGGCAACCTCTATGGACATCCGGCCTGGCAAATGCTCCTTCTGGCACTACCGCCATATCTACTGAAGACCCAGAAAAGAAAGTTCTTGCCACCAAAGTCCTTGGCGCTGTCAAACGGTTTAGAATCAGCAACTGTTATGACTTACCAGTGGAAATGACAGTAAAGAAGAAATATTAGTATTTGCTTTGCTGCTGTTCCCTAAGGACTTTTTGATCTATGTACAGCTGAAACCTTCTATATTTGTTGTTTCCTCCATTTGAAGTTATTATTTTTTCTTTTTTGTCATCTTTGCCAATCTGATAGGCAAAACCTCAGAGCTATTTTAATTTGCATTTCTTTAGGTGTTTGGAGCATTTTTTCATATGGCTGCTGATAGTTTGTACATGTCTTCGTTTGAGAACTGTTAATATCCTTTGACTATGTATGAAATGGAGAATGGCTCTTATTCTTATAAACTTAAATTCAATCCCTCATATGCCTTAGAACTGAGATCTTTATCAGAGAAACTTCTGCAGTCTTGATGACTTTTTATCACACTCTCTGAAGCAGTTCTTCCAAAGCTCCTAATTCCACATGCTCCTAGAGTCACCATCTCCTTCAGTAAAGGACCCTTACTTCCCATTTTAATAAGAAAATTAAAGGTACTGTCAACCTACGCCAGAGGTTTGGTCTAAAGAAACAAACAGAATCATGTTCCCCATTAACCAGAGATTTGTTTAAAAGAACAAACAGAATGCGGTTCACCCTTAGCCAGAGGTTTGATAAAAAGAACAAACAGAATTAAGTTGCATGAGCATGTTTATTTCTCTCAAAGTTGGAGATGTACATGGGTCCATACATGGGAGTTCATTAGAAAATTACCTCAAAGAAAGGCTAGTTAAGGGAGATTATATAAGGAAGCAATTTCCTCCTTTCCTTCCTGCCTCAAGATGCGTGACAGCCAAAATTACAGTCTCCATACGTGTTAACCATAATATGAGAAAGGAATTTCTTAAAAGTATAGGTTCATGAAAACAATAAGAGAAGTGCTAGAGTGTCAATTGAAATTATAGTTTCCAGGATGTCTGTGTTTCTTCTATCATAAACGTGATATGACACGACATAACATAACATAACCATGCTCATAAACAACAGGGAAGAGGGAAGCCATCACTCAAGATCGTGGCTTACAATGGAGAGTCACAAAACAGTAAGATAAGGGAAGTGCCCGGTGGGCTAGGTCCTTGGCAGAAGAATGTTCCCAGTCAGCAAAACCCAGCAGGAGAGCTTGGGTTCCTTCAGGGAGCAAAGCAAAGCATGTCTGCTATGCTGGCCAGAGTGCCTTTTCTGATTAGTGATGGGGGGCTCAAGCTGGTTTGGGGGGTGGTAAGTTGGTTTACAGTATGAGCTCCCTCTTCTCCCCTATTCCACACCAAAATCCCTCTACATCTTCCCCCGTCTTTTTCTTTGTTTTAGTCCCTTTTCGCCAAAAACAACCCTTCTACTATGCCTTTGGTCCAAAACCTATTGTAGCTTCTCTGGGAATTTACCTGTTCATCATACTCTGTCTCACCTTCAATCTCTCCCACAGTCTACAGACATAGGCCCTCTCTTCTCTCTTCGATCTCATCAACTCCCATGGGCTTAATTCTCATTTCTACACTGCTGACTCTCAGATCTGTATATCCAGCCCAAATCTTTCTCCTGTGCTTTCTCCTATCCCATATCACCAACTGCCTGTTGGACACTTCCACCTTGATATAACTCAGAAATTAAGTGCTGGGCCTAGAGTCAGAAAGGCCTGAGTTCAAATCTAGCCTCAAACACTTATTAGCTGGGTGACCCTGGGCAAGTCAATTATCTACCTCAGTTTCTTCAACTGTAAAATGGGGCTAATAATAGTACCCAACTCACAAGGCTGTTGTGAGGCTCAAATGAGATAAAATTTCTAAACTTGTTTAGCATGATGCCTGGCACATCATAGGTGTTTGATAAAATGCTTCCCCTTCCCATAGTCAACTCAAACTCAGTATGTCCGAGACAGAACTCGGCTTATTTCTCCCCCTAAACCTTTCTCTCTTCCAAACTTCCCACTGTTGTAATAAGCACTATTCTCTTTCCTGTCATCTAGACCCACAGCCTTGGAGTCCCTCTTGACTCTTCCCCCTCTCCCTCAACCAATCAGTTGTCAAGATGAAATAATTCTACCTTTCTATCCTTTGCACCTTCCCTCGGTTTATATGGTTACCACTGTAGATCAGAATTTCCTCGCTCCTTGGCTAGACTAGTTCACTGAGTTGTGACCAAGGTCTTACCGAGATCCCTGCTCATAGGCAGCCCAGTATCCCTTTATTAAAGAAATACAGAAGACCCAGGCAACTTTTAGGAAATCATTCACCTTCTCTCCCTGCACCCAGGGCTGAAAGGCTAGTTTCTATCTGCATTAGCCTTACAGGTGGAATTACCTAGCATTACTCTTCTAGCACCTTTGGTTTGGCTGTCGTCCTTCTCTTGAAGAGGACCAAAATGACATTGCCATATTCTAACACAAAGAAAGAAATGAATGAAAAAGTATTTATTAAGCAAGTACTACTCCTAAGTACTTTGCTAAGCACTGGAAGTACAAATACAAAGTAAGAATAAGAATCTAGTTAGAATTCATACAGCACTTTAAGGTTTGCAAAGAACTCTACATACGTTCACTCATTTCATCCTTATAACAAGTGCCATAATTATTCCTGTAGTGGGGAAACAGACACTGAGGGATTAAGTGACTTGCCCAGGGTCACCTAGCCAATAAATACCCAAGGCAGGTTTCAAACTCAAGTCTTCCCAGCTTTCTCAGCCCTGTATCAAATGGGTTGCCTAACCGCTACATTCTCCAACTAGAAATAAGTAAAGTCACATAGTAAAAGGGATAACGCCTAACTCTTGGGACCAATCCCTAAAATCTTCCAAAAGGGTCTTGGGCTTGGAGTTAGTCAGGACTCTATTTGCTGCACCACCTAGCTGCAAAAGCAAAAACAATCCTTGCCCTGAAGGAGTTAACTTTTATTTCTTCCACAAAGGAATTTTTACTTTAAAGACATGACAAGGACAAAGGCACAAATATTTTCCCCAATGTCTCTGGGGCATACCCTCTCCTACTTGTAGTCAAAGAGCCATTCGAATTGGTAAATGCTGCATACCAAAGGCTGGTAATATACAGATAGACAGAGACAGAATGAAGAGAGAGATATTTATATATTTATTTGTGAATCGACATAGATAGATACACATATACACGTTAAAACACTTCACACATTTGAGTGGAGGTTATGATGTCCATTAATGGAGTTAGAATAAAGCCATTTTTCTTGGTCACTCTCAAGGGAAACCCAATGCTTAGCTTACTCTCAGCCAACTTAGTCCCTCCCACCAAATGCTAGTTGCAAAGGAGAACATATTTATCCAAGCAAACAGTGGACAGAAATTGTGGAAGTTATGCAGATTAAATGATAGAATACAGAAGAGCAGATGAGCTCTTCCACTCAGCACGAATAAAATCTCACCATAGACAAAGAAGAGAATGACCTTACTGGAGAAATTTGTCCTTTGTGGGGCCTGGGGATCAAGGGTGTGTTGGAGTGTTTACTTCCCCACATGTCCGAAGCTCTTGGAGCTACAGCCATTCAAAAGTTTGTTCTCTCTGTATTTGTGTGTGTGTGTGTCTCTCTGTCTCTATCTCAGTGTATTAGTCAGTTGTGCTAATTTTTTTTTCCTCTCCAAAAAATGATGTTTGTCATATGGGCTGGCTCTCCAGAAGGGATACATGGGATACGATGGTGATGGAAGAAACAGAAAATATCAATAAAAACTTATTTTTAAAAAAAGAAAAAAAGGGGTAATAGTGACTTCGACATTATGGTGCGTGCCTCTAATCTCTGATACCAGAGAGGATGAGGTTGATGGATCTCTTGAACTTTGTAGTTCTGAGCTTCAGTGGACTAAGCCAATCAGGTGTCCATGTTAAGTCCGGCATTGATAGCAAGTCTCCTGGGGGTGATGGAGGGCAGGCCCAGCCCAGGTCGGAAATGGAGCAGGTCAAGGGTGCCATGCCAATCAAGGCAGGACTAGAACTGTGAGTAGCCTCTGATTTATAGCCTGGCAACGTAGGGAGATCCAGTCTTTTAAAAAGTTAATGGTGTCATTGAGACTTATTTTGTACAAATGGGAATCATGGGTTTATGAGCTACTGTGTTGACTAGTAGAATTATATCCCTCCGCACAATAGGATTACCACTGAGACCCTGAGAGTGTTAGAGCAATAGCCAAGTGACAACAGCCATGGTTGGTCCCTCTCAGGAAAAACAAACCAAAAAACCCCTAGACCAGCTAATTTAAAGACAGTTTGGAATAAGTGAATCAGCCCTGAGAGAGAGGGAGTATACTGAGCTTTGACTTGGACCAGTCTGCTTGTAGTTTACGTTCGATATTTGAACAAAACGAGATACTCCCAGGTTGTTCAACAGTTAACAACAGCAACAAAAAGATTTACTTAGCCTTAGCAAGAAAAGGATACACATTGAATGGGAAGGATGATTGTGAAGACTTCACAGGGCATGTCTAAGGGAGTAGGAGAGGTTTGGGATTTGGCCTTGTGATTCTGGAAGGTCAGGGCCTGGAGCTGTGGGCATGCCCTTCCCCCTCTCTCTCAGATGTTAGAAGATAATGAACTTCCTGTGAGCTATTTGTTCTCTGCTCCAGGAAGGTCTCTCCCCCCCCCCCCCCCCATTTCTTCTCCTAGACTTTCAGATGCCACCCTGGCAGTTGAGTTCTGATAGGGAAAAACCTGAATGGACCAGATCAACCTTGGTCCTCTGTGTAGTTTTTGAGCCTAGACTGTAAGCCCACCTCCCAGCCAATGGTGACAAGGGATAGAAATGGGTGGGAATCTTTTCATTAAGAGTATAAACTAAGGCAGGTTCCCTTTTACCTCACCTCCTCCATTATGGAGGTGCGCCCAAATCTTGCAAGGTTTGTAAAACAAATTTACTTTGTTTCTCCTAAAGATGTTTCTCCTATTATTTAAAAATCCTGTCCTACACAGCATTGATAAGCAACAAGAACACGCACTGTGGACAACTCAAGTTGATTTAGCTAAGTAATGCTCCTTCGCCTGAGCTGCCCATACTGTTTCCACCAGACAAGCACTGGAAGACTCCTGGAGATTCTTGTGGGCATTTTGTACTCTGGTGACCAGGAATTCAAATCAACAGCTTGAGTCTTTAGTCCCCTGAGCCAATTAAGTTTTGAGGATGGTTTTAATACCCCCTCCTTTTAAAAAAAATTCAGTCAGTCAAGCATTTATTAAATTATATTAGATATTATATAAATATGTAAATAAAATATATCAAGAATATATTAAGTTCTTAAATTTAGGTAAATGTAAGATTTATTATGTGCCAGGAATTACACTAAGTACTGGGAATATGAAGAAATGGAAGACAACAACAGAAACGACAGTTTCTGCCCTCAAGGAACATATTCATTTGGAATTTAGAATGAAAATAGCGTTGTATTAGCGAGTTTTGGAGCTTTTTGCATACAGTATAGGTGATCAGATCACCCTGCTCATTTCCCCTACCATTTCCTAGTAAATGCTTCTTAAATGGGTGATTTATAATCAAGTAAGCAAAAACATGAATGACAGCAGCCCATTTATCTATCTGAGGCTTCATACTTATGTATCAACCACTCCTCCCCTCCCCCTTCAATACCCTTCAAGGAAAAATTAGTCTAATTTGAATGGAGTCAGGGATTAGAATGTTGCTACTGTTACAGATATCTTGTGGGCAGATGCCAGGCCCATGGGTTATACTGCTTATCTTGGTGGGTTGGTAGACATCTCTGCCCTACATATGGGATATATTTGCATAATGCTCCATATGGAACCTGAGTTGACAAGGGGCTCCAGAGTCAGGTGGGGCCTTTGTTTGTTATCATTAACCAACCTTCGAGCATCACTCTAGCTCATAGACATATGACACTCAGAAGGCATTGTCTTGTGACATCCAGAATCTTGCACAGTATCAGGCATATAGCGCATATTTAATGTTTGCCAAATTAAATCGTATGTATTGATAATTGCTCTTATTTCCTTAGTGCTTTCTGGTTTGCAAAACATTTCTCTTATGACCCAATGAGGTATGTAGTATAACAGCTTTCCCACAAGGCTTAGGCTGGACCTGGAGGGGGTTGCATTTTTTTTCCAGCTTGGGAAGAAAGGAAGTTAATGAAGATCAGAATTGTAGGACAGCGTTGGACTAACCCCTCACCAATATGGGCAGTGTAGCCCATGGGCACAGCATCTGTTCTAGCAGTGGGTGCAATATCCTAAACTCTGACTCCATGCAAATCGTGCCTTGACTCCACAGAGGGAAAAAAGAAAGGACAAAGGGAAAAGAAGGTGAAGGTGGTCAAGAGGGAAGTGGTTGGTCTTTCCCTCCCTCCATCTCCCCAGTGGAGCAGCATCATGACTCTGGCAGCTGCTGGTAGTAGCAAAATCTGTAGTTTCCTTCTTAAAGACCGAGTTCCAACAGAAACCAAGAGAGGTGACCTTTAAATGGACAAGTGGAGAGATGTATGACTTTATGTGTATGTGTGTGTATGTGTGTGTGTGTATGTGTGTGTGTGTATGTGTGTGTGTGTATGTGTGTGTGTGTATGTGTGTGTGTGTGTATGTGTGTGTGTGTATGTGTGTGTGTGTATGTGTGTGTGTGTGTATGTGTGTGTGTGTGTGTATGTGTGTGTGTATGTATTTTAAAATCATAGGTGTTAACTATGGTAGCTAGAGTGCTGAGAGAAAAATAGGAGAAACTAGGGACCTTATCTCCACATTTGCCTTACTTCACCTGGATGTGACTAGGATACATTTCTAATTGTAAGTATACTTTAAAAAGAATTCTGGAGACTGAATTGATTGATCTCATTTTTCATAAGGAATTGTGATTCACAGCATCCTTATGCTTCCTGGTGTCCCTTTTTTCATTAGAAGAGGGCATGGGACTCCCTTGGCTCTAGGAGCCAAAGGAAAGAGAGACCTAAAAAAAAAAAAAAAAAGAGAGACCTTACCTAGCACAGGTCTGCAATCTTAACCCCTCCCTGTCTTAACTGTTTGAGTTCTTGCTCTCTAATAGGAAGGAAAGAAGGAAGAAAAGGAGGAAGGGAGGGAAGGAAAGGTTTAAGTGCCTTCTATATTCCAGATACTGTACTAAGCAATTTACAAGTATTATCTCATTTGAGTCCCAAAAGACCCCTGGGAAATAGATGCTATCATCATTTCCATTTTACAGGCTGGAGTAACAATAGCACCTATTTCTTTAGGTGATTGTGAGAGCAAAATAGTGTGCTATACAAATGTTGGCTATTTGG
Organism: Phalanger gymnotis; assembly: GCA_028646595.1. NCBI lineage: Eukaryota > Metazoa > Chordata > Mammalia > Diprotodontia > Phalangeridae > Phalanger > Phalanger gymnotis. The sequence goes on along the minus strand of JAQQSZ010017951.1, from coordinate 1,541 downwards.
ATCACATTCGGACAGTGTACCTTTTTTGCAGTTTTATTTGGTAAGCCCTGTGCCATCTACAGAACTGACATTCTCTCCATCATTTTCTGGATAAGCAATGAGACAGTAAATCAAAGGTGTAATATTCACACTCAAGACTGAACCACAGCTGCAGCCGGTGAGAGCCGGCTCCAGGACGCCTGTCTGGAGTGTAAGGTGCCACTCTAACCCTATTTTCTGCCAGACTCCTTTACGGCTGCCCAGCCCCTTTACCCAATCTCGCAGCCCCGCGGACGCACCACGCCCGCGCAGGCGCAGAATCATCTCAGGTCCAGCCGGAAAGTCCTGGTATGACTCCGCCCCTTGGCCACATACTGCCCCGTGCGCCTGCGCCTAGGCCTTGCCGTCACCGTCGCTGCGGCCGCAGCCGCTTCCTTCTTCTGGACCCGGCTCCTCGGCCCTGTCCCGGGGGCCCCGCCCAGGCGGCTGCGGCGCCCGGTGACAAGAAGGCGGAAGGGGCCGGGATAGCAAAGTTCGCAATGGGGCTCTTCGGGAAGACGCAAGAGAAGCCTCCCAAGGAGCTGGTAAGAGCAGCGCCGGCGGTGGGACCCTCCTCCCCCGCCTCCGGGGCAGCCCGGGCCACTGCGGCTGGAGGTGGCGGCGGGGGCGGAGGGGCGCGTCCTCAGCCTCTCAGGGAGCGCTCCCGGGCTGCCCCGGGCGGAGCGAGGCCGCCTCCCTGCCTCGCGCTGCTGGCCCTGGGCCCCCCACACAAACCTCCCCTCTGCCTCGTAGCCCAGGAGCGACCCGAGGTGCGAGGCCTGGAAAGGAAGGGGGGGGGGGTGGCCCAGAGGCCTGGAAAGTGGGGGAAAGGCGGGGGCGGGGCCTGAGAGCTGAGGGGAGGGGGCCAGGAGCTGAGGGGCAGTTCCTGAGCAGGAAGGGGAGGGGCCTTAAGGGAGGGGGCGGAGACTTGGAGTTAAGGGGCGGTCCTTGAGCTGGGAGGGGCGGGGCCTTTGAGGACAGGTGGTCCCTGAGTGGAGGGGCCGGGCTTTAGGGGAGGGGCCTGGGTGGTTGGGGACAGGGTCTGAGCAGGGGGCGGGGCCAAGGCTGGGAGGAGAGGGGCTGATGGGCTGAGCTCCCCACATAAACGGTCTCTCTTTTGATACTCACTGTAATCCTGGCACATGGGTGACCTGCCCCCATGTTACAGGCCAGGAAATTGAGCCTCAGTGAAGTGACTTGCCCAGGACTACACAGCTGGCAACTGTTTGAGGCAAGACTTGAACCCCTGTCTTCCTGACTCCAGAGACTGCCACCTAGCTGCCTTGGAACTCTGGGTCATTTGAATAGCTCTGAGCCTCAGTTTCCTCATCGACAGATGGACATAAGAATACCTCAGTTCGGTTCAACAGATTCTGAGCCTTAACTCTGGGTCGAGGGTGGTGCTGAGGTGCCGAGGTGCCCTGCCTCACAAGGTTGGTGTAAGGATCTAATGAGGTGGATAGGAGGTGCCAAAAGCTAATGTAACAGTTGCCCTGTCCTCTTTCTTCCCCCCCACTTCTGCC
>JAQQSZ010017950.1:0-10683 GCA_028646595.1 Phalanger gymnotis | reverse complement strand
GTGGATAGAAAGTTCAACCTGGAGTCAGAAAGACTCAAGTTCAAATGTAGCCTCACACACTTGCTTCCTAGCTGTTCTGTGAAGGTTGGATTCAGTCAAAGGGTCATACTTGAGGACCTAGAAGGCCACATGTGGTCTCCAGGCCCCAGTTTCCCCATCCCTGCTAGGTAATCCAAGAACACCTGTTTCTGCTATTTGTGGCTGTGGAGGACAGAGATGGCATGAGGCCCCTTTTCCTCCTAGGGTAATCAAATACATCCCTTATCTCCCAGGACTGCTGATAATCTTATAGACACATGGCATAGCTACAGCTATGTGTGCTATAGACATGTTGAATATTAGTAGTGCTTTATTCTATACATACATGTATTTATATATATATACATACGTACTTATATATATATACATACATACTTATATATACGTATATATATATATATGTAGATATGTATATCAACATACAGAACTCTTGGGAGGGATAGTAAATAGAGGGCTGGGCCAGGAGTCAGGAAGATCTGAGTTCAAATCTGGTCTCAGAAACTTTCTAGCTGTGTGACCCTTGGCATGTCGTTTAACCTTTTGACCTCAGTTTGCTCATCTACCAAGTGATCTAGAGAAGAAAACAGTAAACTGCTCCAGTGTCTTGGCCAGAAAAATCCCAAACGGGGTCATGAGGAACTTAAAAAACAAAACAAGAACAAATACAAAGGAATTAGAAAAGAATTTGGGGTTTTTTGTGTCTCAATCGGGTCCTACTCTGTGACCCCATTTAAAGTTTTTTGGCCAAGAGAGTGCATTGGTTTGCCTTTTCCTTCTCCAGCTTGCTTTACAGATGAGGAAACTGAGGGTGAAGTGACTTCCCCAGGGTCACCCAGCTAGTAAGTGTCTAAGGCCAGACTTGAACTCAGGAAGAGAAGCCTTCCTGACTCCAGGGACAGCACTCTGTCCACTATGCACCCTGGTTACCCCAAGAAAAGAATAAACAGCATTATATGACTTAAACCTTACTCCTTTTGAGCCATAAAGGCTCCTCTGTTATAATTTCCACCTTTGTGCTCATAGATTGTATGTAGAGAAATATGTGAGTATTTATGTATTTGAATACAATATACAGAGAGTGTGTGTACTCCAACATGATATATTCACTATATTCACAGGAAGGAGTTGTCTTATATTCTCTGTATATTCATAGAGTCTCTATCTTGATATGTATGAATACATACATATTAATGTAGAATTAGTGGAAGTAAGGCAGGGCTGCCTTGTGGGTGCCTCCTGACGCACTAAAGAGGACATCTATGTACTCACCATCAGCTCTCACTGGGGGGTCCACCTTGCCCAGATTCAGTTCTGCTTGGCTTTTGGCTCCCTGTCTACACCTGTGGTCTGAGAGTGGCTATCTCAGGATGAAGAGATACCTTGGGCATGAGAAATGTACCCAGCAGCCACCTGGGGCCCAGGGGTCTGAACAGTAGCCAAAAACAGGCACCAAATCCCATCCCAGACCCCTGGAGCCTCCACAAAAGGGAGAGAAATGATTGTCAGTTGGACACTAATGAACCTTTGCTTTCCACCTCCATGGGCTCTGAGACTGACCTGACTTGTGTGGTGTGGGGCTACTTCTAGCCCTCTTTCAGCCTTTAGAGTTAGAAGAGCAGGTGAACTTGCTGGATGGGGGCTACCCCAAAGAAAAGAATCAGAGGAGCAGGGTTTCTCAGCCAGAGATGGTGGTTGGGTCGGGGAGGCATGTGGGGGTATGATCTGAATGCACTTGTAAGTTTGGGAACAATGGAGGATCAAAAGAGATCTCAGAGCTCATATGGCCCAACCTCCTCATTTGAAAAAAGGGTTAGTCAGGCCAATAGGAGGGCAGGGACATGACTAAGGTCACACAGCTAGTAAGGGGCAGCCTGGGTCTCTCCTGCCTGCCAGCCCAGCTGGCTTCCATCTTGGCCCCTCGCTCTTCCGACAGCCAAGCTTCATGGAATGAAGGTCCTTGGGAAAGCATTCCGCAGAAGATGGTGGGCAGGTTCCCTATAGAACTAAGGGTTTGGAGAGTGTTCAGTTATTTCCGTTGAGTTAAGTAAAAAGCAAACTTAGCTCCCTCAGCTTTGAGTCAGTCTGGGATAGACATTTAGGAGACTGACCTTAGCAAACCCAAGGCCTTCCCTGAATGGGTTTCTTCCATTTGTGAAATAAGGGGGATGACCCCCAGCTGCTTCACCCAGAACCCTGTTGGAACATTTTCATGGTGGGGGGAGGCATTAGGGTAAGCAAGGACCTGTTTCCTGCCCTCAGAGAACTTCTGGTGTAGTAAGGGAAAAGGTGTGCCTTGGACATTGCCAATAGGTAGCGGTGTCAAAGCTTTGGCCAAAGGAGGAAATCCCTGGAGAAGTAGAGGTCAAGAGCTGCTTAGTAGAGGTGGGCTTTCAGTGAGGGGAAGGATGGAGAAGATTAACCTCAGAACAGAGGGGGAAATTTTCAACTGTGCAAATGGACCTGCTTGGGCTGCTGAAGGGGTCTCTGGGAATCAGGGTGGGAAAAGAAGCCCCAACAACCCCTTGACCAGAGCTCATGTGCCCTTTCCTTTCCCACCCTGGGCATGTCAGTGGGGCTTTGCCCACCAAGGAAAGGGGGCTTCTCGCCCACCTGCACAGATAACACTCATGGACATCCATCACTAAGATTATCTCCTGCTGCAAACAGCCTGAAGAGGCCAGAAGTAGGAGCCCAATCCAACTGTTTGTCAAAGCAAGGCCAGAAATAATTCAGCTAGCAGCTATTATGGGGGTGAAAGCCCAACACAAGCCCAACAACAAGAACACTGCCAGCACAGGTTCTTTGATCTGCTTTACTAAGGAAAGTAATGTTAAGGGCTTAACAATTTTACTTTAATCCAAAATATATATATATGTGTGTGTGTGTGTGTGTGTGTGTGTGTATACATATATATATATATATGTATATATGTATATGTATTCACTTAGTTCAGGAGGAAAAGCCAGCAACCTGAATTTCAGAGCAAATACAAGAGAGTTACAAACATATGCAATGTAAACAGACCAGATCACAATTCATAGTTACCAAGAAACCATCAACGTCTAGGTTGACAAGCCGGGAAGCTCTTAACAATGGCTGGCCCAGAGTCATGCACCACTCCTCCTGTGGCTCAGAGCCCAAGCAAACAGCCTGTTTTCTCTTTTTACAAAGTCTTTAGAAGTCATCAAACATCATCCGAGCCACCAAAAGTTAGGTGCCTACTATTGGCTCTGATCTTAGCAACTCCCCTTAGCGGCCTGTGGTCTTCCTGCTTCTCTCAAACTAGCAAACTAGTTTGCTAACCAGCCTGGGGTTTAGCACCTAGTAAGACTCAATCAAAGAGACTTAATTTAGCATTCGAAAACAGTAAAAGAGTCAAGATCGCTGCAAACACTTCCTCAACAAGCCCATACTGATTGAAACAAATACTTTAGTTAACAGAAGTAAAAAGGAAAGCACATGATCAAAAGATGCAGCCCCCATGAACCACACTGCAGTCTGACCCATTCCAAAATGTTAGTAATCATGGAAGAGGGGATGGGATGGAAGGTAAAACATGCACACACACACACCCGAAATTGGAAAAATGGGTGCTCATATAGATGAATAGAGAATCAATATGTGAGTACTTATATCCACAGGACTAGAGAGAATGATTACTAATGTTTATGAGTCCAATGTAGAATGATATACATGAATTTCTAGAAAAATTAAGTGACTTTCAGTACACAGGAATGAAGAGAAAGAACCTGAGGACATGTATACATACACACACATAAACACACACACACACACACACACACACACACAGAGAGATGGAAAAATGGATGTTCATATAGATGAATAGAGAATCAATATGTGAGTACTTATATTCACAGGACTAGAGAAAATGATTACTAATATTTATGAGTCCAATGAAGAAGTGATATAAATGAATTTCTAGAAAAAACAAGTGACTTTCTGTGCATAGGAATGAAGAGAAAGAACCTGAGGCCATTTATACACACAGACACAGACACACGGACGCGCGCACATGCGCACACACACCCGGACATGCATATGAACATATGAATATATTCTTGGTCTTCGTATCTGGGAACTGTCTTATATTGTCTCTGTATTTGTATAGATAAATGTGACATTATACCTACAGGAGAGAGACTCTGCAGTTATATATATATGAGTGCTCACATAGGAATACAGAGACTATATATTAGTGAAATATATGAGTTCGTTCCATGTAAAAGATTATAGAGTCATTCAATTCTCATAAAGAGTATCAAAGGGAGTGAATGGAAGATTCCTCCCTTACATGAATATACAGAGGAAATATTTCAGCCCTCCTGTAGAAGTATATACAAAGTGCAGGGGTTTTGAAGAGGGAGGCAGAGGGCCATGTGGACAGACAGCTGGGGGTTGCTGGGCATCAATCCCGGTCCCGGGGCTCCACCCCCTCCCTTCCTCTGCTCCAGCAATGGCCACAGTCAGGAAACCGCTGGCAGCTCAAGACACTTGTAGCAGTGGTGAAGGAGGGAAAAATGAGCCAGAGAGGGTGTGGGGGCAGGAAGGGGGGTAAAGGGCTGGAGAAGGCCTGAGGAAGCAGCAGAAAATGAGATCGGTAGTGCATGAGAGGGAAGCATGCTGTCTGCATGGAGATGGTGAGTTGGATGCCTTATAGTGGGGACAGGAGGGAGGGACTGCGTTGGTGGGAGGAAGACTCCTGCTGCACCAAGGTGGGCATTGCCCTCACCAGTCATGGACGCTCAGAGGGCAGTCCACCTTGCCCAGACTCATCTCCCCTTGGTTCATGGCTCCCTGAGGACCCCTAGAGTTGGGAGTGGATATCTGAGAGACATGAGATGCCAGGGGATCTGCCCAAAGCCCACGTGAGACTCAGGCTGCTGAGCAGGGGAGACAAGGGGCCAGGTAACCTAAGTCCCAGATCCCAGGACTCCTCCCCATCCTAGGGAAACAGTCCCTAGCTGGTCCCTACACACCCTTATCTTTCCACTCTCCCCTGTACTCTCAGGTTTGACAGTCCTTCTGAGATGGGGCGGGGCACCTCGGGTTCAGGAGGCAGGTCCAGGAAGAACATGAGATTTGTTCAAATCTTTAGGATACTAACCCTATAAATGCAGAGCTTGCTGACTGGGGGCTGCCCACAAGGGGGAAGGAAGAGACAAGCAGGGTTTCCTCTTCCGGGGAGTGAGGGTCCCTTGGCTAACTTTGGGGGAGGGGTACAGAGTCTGAATGCACTTATAGGTGTGGATAAGGTTTAGGGCTGAAAGAGAACACAGAGCTCATCTGGTCCAACCTCCTAATTTAGACCAAGGGTAGCTGAGGTGAAGAGGAGGGCAGGGATATGGCCAAGGTCAAAGAGCCAGTAAGAGTTTGAGCTAGCCTCTATTTGTCCTCCTCTGAGAGCCAGGTTTCATGAGCTGAGAGTCCCTGGGAGGGCACTCTCCAGAAGTTGAAAGGCAGGCCCCATAGAACTACAGGTTCTGGGAGTCTACAGTTAGGACTATGGGGTTAAAGCAAGGCAAACTGAGCCCAATCCCTACCCCACTTTGGGCCAGCCTGGGATACACAGTTAGCAGGGTGAGTCTTAGTAAAATCCAGGCCTTCCCTGAATGTTTTGTCTATTTGTGAAGTAAGGGTGATGTCCCCTAGCTGCTTCACCCAGAACCCTACTGGAACATCCTCCTGGGGCTTGGAGGTGATAGCAGAGCACAGGTTGAAGAGGCCAGAAGCAGGAGCCAAATGGTCAAATCGAGGCCAGAAATATGGGAGAGCAACTTCACCAAGAGAGCTATGAACACTTCGTCACCAGGCTCAGTGGCTGGACTGGATAGTTAATCATTTAATTCACTTAAGCAAATACCCAAGTTAATTCTCATCTAAGGAAAATACAAGAGGGAAAGATGTGGCCTATGGTAAAAATCCTTCTGATCTGAGCTATTCCACGTCATTATTAATGATTGAAAAGAGGATTGCATTGAGGAAAGGACACACGGTCTTGCCTGTCTGTCTGTTGGTGTGTCTTTCTCCTTCCCACCCTCTTTCCCTTCTTCCCTCTTTCTTTCTCTCTCTCACTCCTCCTGCCCCTCTCTCTCTCTTTCTGTCTGTCTGTCTCTCTCCCTCTGTCCTTCCCTCACCCCTACAATGTGAAATGGAAAAAACTGGGCTCCTATATAGATGAATAGAGAGTGAATTTGAGTACTCATATCCATAGGACTAGAAAGAATGATTACTAATGTTTGTGAGGAGTAGAATGTAGAAGTTATATAAACGAATTCCTAGAAAAAAAATTACTTTCTCTACATAGGAACAAAGAGAAAGAATCAGAGGAGATAGATAGATAGATAGATAGATAGATAGATAGATAGATAGATAGATAAATAGATAGATAGATAGATTTAAATATGAGTATATTCTCTGTCTTCGTATGTGTGAGCTGTCTTATCTTCTCTCTCTATTTATATACTATACTGACTTTATACCTACAGGAGAGAGACTCTGCAATCATATATATGATTGCTCAATATGAACATAGAGACTATATATTAAGGAAATATAGGAATTCTTTCAATGTATACAATTATAGAGTCATTCAGTTCCCATAAGGAGTAAGAGAGAGAGGGAATGTGGGAAGAACCATGGGATTTATTCAAGCCTTTAGGGTTAGTATAAGGGGAGAACTTGCTGACTGGGGGCTGCCCCAAGGGGAAGGATGAGACTAGCAGGGTTTTCTGAGCTGGCGATGATGCTGGGGGGATAGTGTGGGGGTGAGGGGCCAGGTGTATGCATGGTGGGGTAGAGTCTAAATGAACTTGTAGGTTTGGGTAGGATGGAGGGTTAAAAGAAACCTCAGAGATCATTTTGTCCATCCTGCTCTTTTGAGAAAAAGAGCAGCTGAGGCCAAGAGGAGGGCAGGGATGTCGCCAAGGTCACACAGCCAGTAGGGGGCAGACCCAGGCCTTGAGCCCAGGTCTCTTCTGCCTGCCAGGCCAGCTGGCTTCCATCTTGGCCTCTCCCTCCTCTGACAGCCAAGCTTCATGGGATGAAGGTGCCTGGGAAGGCTCTCCCCAGAAGCTGGTGGGCAGGTTGCCCATAGCACTAGGGGTTCTGGCAATCTTCAGTTCTGACAGTGTGCTTAAGTCAAAAGCAACCAACTTTCCCACCCCCCTCCCTGGAAAGCTTTGGACCAGCCTGGGATATGCACTTAGCTGGGGGAGCTTGAGTCTATCCCCATGCCTTCCCTGAATGAATTCTGCCATTTGTGAAATAAGAGGGGATGAACCCTGGCTGCTTCACTCAGAGCCCTACTTGAACATTTTGCTGAGGCTTTAAGGAGTTAGCCTATACAAGGTCCCTGTTTCCTGCTCTCAGAGCACTCCCAGTCTAGTGAGGAAAAAGGTGTGCCTTGGACATGCCCCATGTGGCAGTGGTGGCAAAGCCTTGGCCAAAGGGCGCAAGCCCTGCAGAGGCAGGAATCAAGAACTGCTTGGTGGAGGTGCACTGGGGGGCATTTGGGCTTTCAGTGATGAGAAAGGAGGTGCAGATTATCTACAGAACTGACATGGGGATTTTCAGCTGTGCAAATGGACCTGCTTGGGCTGCAGAAGGGGGCTCTGGGAATCAGGGTGGGAAAGGAAGCCCCAGTAACCCCATAATCTGAGCTCATGTGTCCTTTCCTTTCCCTCCCTGAGAAGGTCAGTGGGGTTCTGCCCACCCTGGAAAGAGGGCTTCTCCCCCAACCTGCAAATACCTGCCTCACAGACATCCATCACTAAGATTGTCTCCTGCTGCCAACAGCCTGAAGAGCCCAGAAGTAGGAGCCCAATCCAACTGTTTGTCAAAATGGGGCCAGAAATATGAGAGAGAAAGTTCAGCAGGAGAGCTGGAAACACTTCCTCAAGAGGCCCAAACTGATTGCAACAAATACTGTAGGTAATAGAAATGTAAAGGAAAACACAGTACGGCGAGAGGTAGCCTATATTAATCACAGTCAATATTACCTAATCCAAGGTGTTTGCAATAATTGAGCATAGGGTGGAATGGAAGTTGGGACAGAAACACACACACACACACACACACACACACTCCTACAGTTACATGCTCATAATCATGCAACTCCAGTACAATCATTTCATAAAAAAGTTTAATCGATATCGATTAGTAATCTTGGTGAGGAGATAAAAGGGGGTCTCCAGGGCACCTTCACAAACATCTGATTGACTTGGGAAGTGGAGAGGTTCAGGCTGACAAGGGCAGAAGAGGCTGAGAACCTTAACTCTTGAGGGAAATCTCATGGAAAAGGATGTTGGAAGATGAGGACAGATCTCATAGATGAACATTCCTGTCTTCCATGTGCATTTTGACATGGATGAGTACTCCCCCCTTCTCTGTGTGTATCCTTACATCTGAGTATTGATAAGTTTCCATTCTGTATGTATATATGTGAAAACCTTTCCATACTCCTTTGCTGTACATATTGTAGTACTCACATGTACTTTTTATATTTAGCAGTATATGTGCTTCCCCCCTTTCTTTGTCTATGGTCACACCCCTATTAGCAATCATGTATTCAGTGCATATAAAGAGTACCTATCTTGTTTTGACTCATCTGTATTCTCCTTCGTATTTTCTCTCTATATGTCAGCATACATGAGCACTTATACAGTCTTTCCATATTCCTATAGGAATACTTCATTTATGATTACTCATTCAGTTCATATTTTTGTCCAAACTAGTCCCCTTATTCTCTGTCTATATTCCAATTTATGAATACTGCTATACTCTCTGTATACAGGCACAGGACTCTGTTTATTCTCTCACAGGCAGAGAAGCATAGAATACTATCGTGTATATGGAGGGAATACAGGAAAATGTGAGGGCACACACACATGTACACACATATACATATGCACTCATAGACTTACACACACATACGAACATACCGACACATATACACATGTGCGCATACACATACATATATACACACATACATACACATAAGCACATATATGAAAAGAGAGAAGATAGGGACTCATGGAAGAATAGAGGATGAATGTAGGAGTACTAAGTAGGAAGAGAGAGAGTAATTGCTAATGTTTATGAGGAGATAGACTATATAAATCATAGAAATGAATGTATAGAAAGTATCAATGAGCACACGTACATACGAATGAAGAGAAAGAACCTGAGTATATATTTATATATACATATATGTATGTATCCTGTCCTCATATGTCTGAATTATGCATTCTCTATGTGTTTATTTACACAAATATGAATTATTTATACTTTACAGGAGAGATTCTATAGTCATATATATGAATACTCAGATGAATATCTACAATATATATAAATGAGATACATGGGTTCTTTCCTCCGTGCAGAATATTTTAATCATATATATATATATATGTATATATATTCCCATATATGCCTTTATAAAGAGAATCATTTAGTTCTCATGATGAAAATAGAAAGAGAGAATGGAGGTACCTCCATCACATGAATATACCGAGGCAATATTTGAGCCCTCCTGCATAAGAATACACAAAGCCCAGTGGTTTTGAAGAAGGTGACAGAGTGCCACATGGACAGACAGCAGGGGATCACTGGGCATCAGTCCTGGTCCCTGGGGTCCTCTCCCTCCCTGCCCAGGTCCTCAAATGAGCACACTCAGGACACCTCAATGGCAGCTGGAGACACATGTAGTGGCAGTGAGGGAGAGGAATATTTTAATCATATATATATATATGTATATATATATATGTATATATATTCCCATATATACCTTTCATTGAAGCAAAGACCCAAGTTATTTCTAATCCAAGAAAAGTACAAGAGAGGAAGATGTGGCCTGTGGTAAAAACCCATCCAACCTGCCCTATTCCACATTATTATTAATGATTGAAAAGAGGCTGTGCATTGAGGGAAGGACTCTCTCTCTCTCTCTCTCTCTCTCTCTCTCTCTCTCTCTCTCTCTCTCGCTCGCTGTCTTTCCCTCCCTCTTTCCCTTCCTCCATCTTTCTTTCCCCCTTCTCTCCTTTCCCCCAAAATACAAAAATGGAAAAAATGAATGCTCCTATAATGAACAGAGAATGAATATGTGAGTTCTCATATCCATAGGACTAGAGAGAATGACTACTAATGTTTATGTGGAGTAGAATGTAGAAGTAATAGAAATGAATTTCTAGAAAAAATCAGACTTTCTATCCATAGGAATGACGAGAAAGAACCTGAGGCCTTCCATATATTATATATAATATATATAAATATATTACCTGGCTTCCTGTGTGTGACCTGTCTCATATTCCTTGTATATATAAGAATGACTTCATACATATAGGAGAGAGACTCTGTAGTCATATGTATGAATGCTCACATATGAATACAGAGACGATATAATAAGGAAATATACAAATTCTTTCTCTGTATACCATTATAAAGAGTCATTCAGTTCTCATAAAGAGGAATAGAGAGAAGGAATGGATGATTCCTCTCTTACATGAATAGCCAGAGGAAATATTTGAACCCTCCTGGATAAGAATACACAAAGCCCAGGGGTTTTAAAGAGGGAGACAGAGGGCCATCTGCACAGACAGCAGGGGGTTGCTGGGCATCAATCCTAGT
>JAQQSZ010017949.1:0-10683 GCA_028646595.1 Phalanger gymnotis | reverse complement strand
GATCCTGCCTGTCTCCATAAAAGGAATCAATGGTCCTCGGTTTTTTTGTGTTCTTCATGTTGGTTAGCCTTTTCCTGGCTTTACAGTAAATTTCTGCTTTTGGGGCTCAGGGCTCACTGTCCCAGCTTTCTTATTCTGGGGAGTGTGAGTCTCTTTGTTGGCTTGGTGAATTATAGCCTTCAGTTTCCTGAGGTGTGGGAGAGAGGGTCTGTCTGGCTGCCCGAAATCTTTTCCCCTGGGGTTGTTTTCCATCACTGTTGCTCTTCAGCAGTGGTCTCAGCACTTTGTTGTTCGAGCTGAGTGTCTGGCACTTCTGCTGGGGAGCAAGAGTAAGTCTGGGCTCCTGGTGTTGACCCCTGCTGGCTCTGCCCCTCTGGTACTCAGGTACTCCAACTACTCTGCCACTGAAGCCCCACTTCTGTCTCCTCTGTTCCAGTGTTCTTTTTTTTTTCCCCCGAGAAATTCTCTGGGTGGGGAGGGGAGGGATTAGAGCCGTTTACCTGGCCATATTATGTCTCCCAGAAGCTCAAGAAGCATTTGAAACTTTTGGGTTGCAAGCCTCAGGAGCTGGTATCTCACAGTTAGTGGCATTGCACTGCTGTCCTGTGTTGGAAGGCATGGGGATCTGTGCTGGTTTTAGGGGCCCGCCTTTTTCCCAGCCTGTCTCCCACGTGGGTTTTCCCGGCCAGCCACTTCTGCTTTGGTCCAGTCTGGGACAGCTCTGCAAGCCGAGCGCTCTCCTAGCCTACAGATTCATTCCTTCAGCCTTTCAGATTCTCCCGGCTGGGAAATTTGCCCTACTCAGGCTGCTTGCAATTTCTAAGTATCTCAAATCTGCTCAGATTCACTTTTTTGTAGGAATCCAACAGAACTTGTGAGAGAGCTCCTGCAAGATGCTGTTTTCATGTGGCCATCTTGGCTCTGCCCCTCTTACACTCTTATGCACTCTTTAGTAGTCATCAAATGTCATCTGAGCAACCAGAACTTAAGCTCTTACTATTGGGTCTGGTGTTAGCAACTCCTCTTAGGACCCTGGGGGCTTCATGCCCACATACTCTTAGCACCTGGTAGCTTAGTACCTAGTAGCTGGGGTTTTTGAGTCTACTTGGGAGTGAAGATATAATCAAACCTCCCTTCATTGGCCCCACCTTAGTTACCAGTGCACTCCACCCTGCCATGCCCAGGACCTAACAAAAATCTAAATTAAGTGGCCATGGATCCTGTAACAAATAGAAGCATTATAAATTGTGATCCAATTAAGCAGGAAACTAAAACATATCATTCAGTGCCATTCCCAAATTCTTGTTTACAATTCAAATGTCCACCTGTAGGTCAAAGCAAGTTCATCTCTTCAATCAATCATTGCCAAAATACTTGTTTACAATTCAGATATCCACACCTAGGTCAGAGCAAGTTAATCTGTTTAGCTAATACAGAGTGTCAAATAAAATACTTCTTCAGGGTGGGTCTTTCTGCCCACACTGCCTTGCAAGTTTCCTCCCAATACCCTCAGGCAAGGGCATGCTTTAATTAGCAATGTCCCAATGGGAACAAAAACATCCAAATAAAGTTCTCTTGGGGATGTTTCCTTCTCCCCATACTGCAGTTGAAGGCTTCCTCTTGTTACCCAAAGTCCCAACTCAAAGAAAAGTCCGAACAAAATTTTGTTGGAGGTCTGTTCTCTCCATGCTGTTCCAATTGCTGCTCCCAAGTCCTGAGAGGCAGCTGAGCAAAAAAGCCAAATTGGTGGCATGCCTGGGGGCCAAAGTCACTTACCCCACCCCATCATAAACAAATCCAACCCTCCCTCCTGGGTCCCAAACAGGACAGGACCGGGGGAGGCCACAAAAAGGCACACATCTCCTTCCTGCAAAGTTTCCATCCTGCCCTAGGGCTGAATTCCAAGCCCCTGGGTTCCTGATCATCTCGCTCTGGCTGGTCTCTCCTGGCTTCTGCTGGAATCCAGATCTCGATGTAGGCAGTTCTGTATCTTTGTGCTCACCTCACCAAAGTCAGCTGGAAGTTAGCTCACTGCTCTCACCTTTCCAAAGGTCTCATTCAGGCAATTTTCTGCTCGGTCTGGATCAATATGTTGGCAGCCACCATCCACTTCTATCTCCTCACCAGCTGCTCCCACCACATCTGCATGAAGGCCATTCTCTGATTTTTCTCTGAAGTCTATACGAAAGCAGTTCTCTGCTCCTGTTTCAAAACTCTGCATAAAATATGTTCTCAAAACATTCACCCTTTCAGCACAGTCCTCCAGAGTCAGGCTTATCAGCTCAAGCCCTTGGAAGGAAGGATTATCTCTTGCTTTGAGTCCCACTTCTGCCAGCATTTTCCTTCAGGCCTTTGTTGCTCCTGGGGCTCCATAGAACCATAGCCAGCCCAAGTACAAAGAGCAATCTAAAAACTGGGAAACATTCAACAACCCAAAACGCCATGCTTTCCTTTTAAAATGCAGATCCTGTCCACAACTATGCCATTTTTTCAACAATTTGGCTAGCAGCTACCGTGGCTGTGTAAAACTAACAGCAACCAGCACACAGAATGCTCCAAAAGCCCAGGTTCTTTTGATCTGCTTTACTAAAGAAAGCAAAGTTAAGGGGTTAGCAATCTTACTTTAGTCCAACATACAAATATCATTCACCCAGCTCAGGGGGAAAAGCCAGCACCCTGAACTTCAGAGCAAATACAAACAAATGACAAACATCAACAGACAGACCTTGTCTAATTCAAATCTCAATTCATAGTTAACAGAGTTTAACAAAGTCTGGACATCCAGGTTTACAAGCTGGAGGGCTCTTAACTACAGCTGCCCAGTGTCTTCCCATCAGCATACTGCCACCAGTGAGAGCTTTAAGCAAATAGCTCTGTCTTCCCTTTTTATGCACTCTTTAGCCATCATCACATGTGTCTGAGCAACCAGAACTTAGGTTTGCACTATTGGCTCTGGTCTTAGCAATTCCCATTAGGACCTTGGACCCTTCATGCCCACATAGGCTTAGTATGTAGTAGCTTGGCACCTGGTAGCTAGTGGTCTTGCACCTACTTTGGAGAGAAGATATAATCACACCTCCTTTCATTGGCCCCACCATACATCAAAAAATAATTTGAAAAAAATGAAAATAAGCAAACAATTAGCTGATTATTTTCCTGAATTGACTAGCCATTTGACTGAACTGATGGGACTGGCCAGTGGATTTGGTGAGATGTACACCCAAATTATTTTCTGTACTCAGAATTTACCATAACACCTAAAGACTTTATGTTTAATATTATTTTGTCAGAGTAATGAATCAAATCATATCATTTTTCTTCTTTAATTTGGCACTTATTAGATGTTTTATTTTAATATTAGTAGAAGAGTTAAATCTCAATGTATTTTAGAAATATAATGTTTTTTGGATGTCTCCGGAATGTTACATCCATTGTGCCAAGTTGCAATTGGATTTGGCTCTAATAAAATGTATGTGTTCTTTTGGGGTGTGATTAATGCTTTCTATTTCTAGGGGCTGTAATTTGTGAGTAATTTTCCATAAAACTATTTAAACCATTACCTTGTAAATTTGAGATCATTTGGCACAATGTTCATTTACCAAATTGCTGTACTGATCACATTAGCTCCATGTACAGAGAACTGCAAAGTGACACTGAAAATTTGGAGCATCAACCAATTGCTGGATATGGATAGCTTGGGTATGTTGATTAACTTCTTGTGGCCAGGGACATGTTTAATTTGCTAAACACTGTCTCAATACTTGGAGCATTTATTTAGATTCAGGAATCTCCTATGTTTAAGATGTATTATTTTAGGAATGAGACAGTGGGGTGAGTGGAGAAGGAGGAGATAAGATTCAAAGGGAAAAAAGCTCCCAAATCTCCTGTCAAGAGGAAAGATGTAAAAATTGTTCTTCCTTCTTCCTTGTCTTGTAAGATAATCGTGAAACCATTTTCCTTCCCCCACTTGCCCTTCTTTAATCTTTCCTTTTCTTCCTTAAACAAATACTTATTGAAACCCTTTGTGAAGTGTTTTAGAAGACAGAAATAATTACATGATATACTCACTGCCTTGACAGAGCTTATGGTTTTGTAGGAGAAATGACACACACAAAAATACGAACAAGAGAAGACAAATTGCGATTTTTTTAAAAAATGCTGTAAGTAGACACATACAGCTGTGATGAGTCCTATCAACAAATATTTATCAAGGAAAGAAGGGATTGGTATACATAGCATTCTGATAGGTGGAATAAGAAGAAAGGTTAACGCTAGGAAGAAATCTGAGAATCATCTTCAAAGAGATAGCTATCATAGAACTTAATGAAATTTGTAGGTGAAAGTAAAGATAAGAATATGAATAATAGCAAGGAGAGGACAGAAAAGGGCCTTAAGCTAGAGCCAAGATGGCTGGAGGAGAGGGAGCATTCTAGGCACAGTCTATATTCCTCTCCCAACTATTTAAAAACAAATCCACTAAATCATATTCTGGAGCTGCATAGCCAATGAAGGATCAGAAGAAATATTTTTTTCTAGCCCAATACAATTTAGGAGGTTGGAAGGACAGATCTGTTATTTTGTAGTGGGAGCTGGCCCAAAGGGCAGTGTGGCACACACCAGAGGTGTACTTTGAAGGCAGTAACAGCAGCAGGAGCAATACCAGTAGTTTCTAGATCTCTTGCCAGACTAAGACAGTAAGAGGATTGGTGTTTCAACAATCCAGCTAGCAGCTTCTGTGGGGGCATAAAATCCACCAACAACCAGCACCCAGAAACCTGCCAACACATAGCAAAAGCACGGTTCTTTTGATCTGCTTTAGTAAGGAAAGCAACATTAAGGGGTTGACAAGCTTACTTTTATTCAGCCTACAAATACAATTCACTTAGTTAAGGGGAAAAAGCCAGCACCCTGCACTTCGGAACAAATACAAACAAATTACAAACATCAACAAACAGACCTTGTCTGATTGAAATCCCAATATGTAGTTACCAGAGTTTAACTAAGTCCCAGAATCCAGGTTACAAGCTGGAGGGCCCTTAATTACAGCTGCTCAGAGTCTCTAAACAAATTACAAACATTGACAGACAGATCAAATACAGATTCATAGTTACTAACATCTAGGTTCAGCCGGGGAGCTCATAACGTGTGCTGGCCCAGAGTCACTTGCACCACCACTGCTGTGGGTAAGAGCTCCCCAGCTTGTAACCTGGATAAGAGCTCCAAAGAAGAGAAAGCCAACCCCTGGTTTTTATATCTTTTTCAATGTCAGGGGTGAGTCACGTGACTCACCCATGTGACCTAGAATCATCACAAACAGGTGACTTAAACCCATGTGGTCTAAGAGCCTCTGATATCCCAAACTTATCACTCAAACTCATGAGAAAACTAGGCCCTCCCTTAGTTAGCCCCGCCTAGGGCCCCACCTTGGTTACCAAGTCACACCCACATAGGTTTAGCACTTAATTTGGGTTTGTGCCTGGGGCTTAGCACCTAGTAAGACTCAAAGACACTTAATTATTTTAAAACAGTAAGAAAGTCCCCACTCACTTGATATTACAATTGGACAACTGATTATAACATAATGATAATTGAATCCTCTGTTTGGCAACTCTGTTGCCCATTACTTAGTTCTAGGGCACAGTTTCAGGACATAGAGGTGTTTTTGTGGTCTCAAAGGAATAGGAACTCTGATTGCATTTTGAATATGAAGAGAATGCTGTTACACAGAGACAGGTCCTGTACCTGATATCTAGGACTTGGTTAATTTGTATTTTTCCAAAGAGTAATGATGTAGAGCATTTTTTTCATGGGGTTATAGAGAGCTTTGATTTTTTTTTTTATATGAAAACAGCTGTTCATATCCTTTGGTCATTTATCAAATGGGGAATAGATTCTATTTTTGTAAACAAATTTGGCTCAGTTCTCTATATATTTTAGACATGAGGACTTTATGAGAGAAACATTCTATAATTTTTCCCAATTTCCTGTTTTCCTTCTAATTTTGTTGCATTAATTTTGCTTGTAGAAATGCTATTTAATTTCATGTAATCAACATTGTCCATTATACTTCAGATGATAATTTATATCTCTTATTTTTTTGTCACAAAACCTTCCTTTATTGCTCTTATTTTTATAAACTTGACTCTATTTTTCACATATTTGAGAAATGAGGCCTTTATCAGAGAAATCCAATTCATTTTTTTCAGTTATGATTGCAAACTGCATTTCCCTCTATCCTATTTCACTATTTATTCTATTCTATCTCTACTTTCACTTTGTCCCCCCTCAAAAGTGGTCAGCTTTTTTAATGCCTCCCTTAATACACCCTCCCACCTATGGGACTCCCTTCCCCTTCTTTTGTTCCCTTTACCATCTACTTTCTTGTAGGATAAGATAGATATCTATGTTCAACTAAGGCTGTATGTTATTAACTCTTTGAGCCAACTCTAATGAAAGTGAGGTTCAAGTATTCACTACCACCTCCCCAATCTTCCCCTCCACTGTAAAAAGCTCTTTTTAGCCTTTTTTATGTTTGAAAATTTACCCCATCCTACCTCTCCCTTTCTCCGAGGGAATTCTTCTTTATCACCCTTTCGTTTTATCATTTTAGATATCATCCCATCATATGTGACTCATGCCCAATATGTATACTCCTTACAACTGCCCAAATAATGAGAAAAATCTTATGATTTAAAGGCATCATCTTCCAATGTAGAAATGTTGACAGTTTAACTTTATTATTTACCTTTTGATTTCCCTTTTCTGTTTACAATTCTACATCTCTCTTGAGACCTGTATTTAAAATCAAATTTTCTATTCAGCTGTGGTCTTTTCATCAGGAATGCTTGAAAGTCCTCCATTTTGTTAAATATCATTTTTTTTTCACCTGAAAGATTATACTAAACTTCATTGGGCAGCTGATTCCTGTTTGTAATTCTCATTCATTTGTCCTCCAGAATATCATATTTTAAGCCCTCTGATCTCAGATGAAGCTGCTAAATCTTATGTTATTCTGAACATGGCTCTATGAAAATCTGAATTGTTTATTTCTGTCTACACATTTGGGCAGTTTTCCTTGAAAATTTCTTAAAAGATAATGTCTAAGCTCTCTTTTTGATCATGGCTTTCAGGAAGTTTAATATTTAAAAAAAAAACTATCTCTCCTGGACCTCTTTTCTAGGTCAGTTGTTTTTCCAAAGAGATATTTCATATTGTCTTCTATTTCTTTTTCACTTTTTGGTTTGGTTTTATTGTTTCTCAGTTTCATGAGTAATTAACTTCCACTTGCTCAATTCTAAATTTTAAAGAATTATTTTGGGGAGAACTCAATCAAGTCCTTACCTTTACTTAGAAATCTGGGCTCTGCCCCTCTATTTTGTAACTCTAACTTTTTCTTTAAGGTTTCAATGCTATGTTATTTGGTGAAAACATGTTTAATTTTGATATTACTTAACTGACTATGGTTACTTTTAATAAACTATAGTTTCCCTGTTTTGTCATTTAATTAGGCATAGGTTTCCTTTTCCCTTGTCTCAGATCACAATTGCTACTACTGCCATTTTTACTTTAGCTGAAGCACAATAGATTCTGCTCCAGCACCAACTTTAACACAAAGTTTAAAATCAAGTATAGGGTGGGAATTAAGCAAGCAATAGCAAAACAAAAACAAACAAAAATCTCCAAAAGCTTAATATATATATATATATATATAACTAAGGTGACAAGGAAAACCAAGACACAAACTCAGAAGATCAAGAAGTTCAAATATGTCTACAAGAAAAGCTTTAAAGAAAACAGTGAATTGGACAGAAGCTTGAAAATATTGCTAAAACAACTTTAAAAATCTATTCAAAATCAAATAAGCATGTTAGAGAGAAAATTTGGAAAGGACAACATCAGCTCTTTCCCTGGGGATGGATAGCATTTTTAATCCTAAATCCTTCAGAGTTGTCATTGATTGTGGTATTGCTGAGAATAGCTAAGTTATTCACAGCAGATCATCGCAAAATATTGTTGTTACCTTGTACCCAGTACATTCCACTTTGCATCAACCCATGTAAGTCTTTCTAGAATTTTTTCTGTGAGCATCCTGCTCATCATTTCTAATAGTGTTCCACCACAATTATGCATCATAAATAATTCAGCCATTTACTAATTGATATGTATCCTCTCAAATTTCCAATTCTTTTCCCCCAGAAAAGAACTGCTATAAATATCTTTATAGGAATAGGTTTTTTTTTCTTTTCTGTATCTTTCAGGATGCACAACTAGTAGTAGTATTGCTTTCTCAAAGAGTGTTCATGGTTTTATAGCCTTTTGGGCATAGTTCCAAATTGCTCTATAAAATGATTTAATCTATTCACAACTCCTACAACAGTACATTCGTGTCTCATTTTTCCCACATTCCATCTAACATTTGACATTTACCTTTTATGTACTATTATCTAATCTAATAGGTATGAGGTAGTTCCTCAGAAGTGTTTTAACTTGCATTTCACCAATCAATAGTGAGTTAGAATATTTTTAATATGGCTATAGATAGCTTTATTTCATCTGAAAACTGGTTATATCTTTTGATCATTTGTCAGTTGAGGAATGGCTCTTATTTTTATAAATTTGACAGTTATCTATATTTTAGACACATAAGGCCTTTATCAGAGAAACTAGCTTCAGACTTTTTTTGTTCACAATTTTTCTTGCTAATTGTATTTCCCTCCATCCTATTCCCATGCCCCCATTTATTCTATTCTCTCTCTCCTTTCAATCTGTCATTCTTCACACAAGCTTTGCTTCTGATTACCCCTTCCTCCAATCTGCCCTCTTTTCTATCACTACCCTCCCCACCCCTTCTCTTATCTCCTTCCCCACCTATTTTCTCTGTAGGGTAAGATAAATTTCTATAAACCATTGCTTGTAAACCTTACTACCCAGTTAAATGTAAAAATATTTTTTAACGTTCACTTTTAAAATTTTGAGTTCCAAATTCTTTCCCTTCCTCCTTCCCCACCCACCCTCATTGGGAAGACAAGAAATTCAACATAGATTATACCTGTTGTTTCCACAATCCAGCTAGCAGCTTCTATGGGGGTGCAAAATCCACCAACAACCAGCACCCAGAAAGCTGCCAGCACCCAGAAAGCACAAGTTCTTTCGATCTGCTCAACTAAGGAAAGCAAGGTGAAGGGGTTGACAAGCTTACTTTAATTCATCACACAAATATCATTCACTTAGTTCAGGGGAAAAAAGCCAGCGTCCTGAACTTCAGAGCAAATTACAAAGTACAAACATCAACAGACAGACCCAATACAGATTCATAGTTACCAACATCTAGGTTCAGCCAGGGAGCTCAGAACAAGGGCTGGCCCAGAGTCGCTCGATCCACTACTGCTACGGGAATGAGCTCCAAAGAAGAAAAGGCCAAGCCCTGGTATTATATCTTTTTCAGCGTCAGGAGTGAGTCACACATGCGACTCACCCATGTGACCTAAAATCGTCACAAAGAGATGACTTAAACCCACGTGGTCTAAGAGCCTCTGCTGTCCCAAACATGTCAACTAGGCCCTCCCTGGAGTTAGCCCCACCTTGGGCCCCACCTTAGTTGCCAATCCACAAGCACATAAGATTTACGCCTAATAGGGGTTTGGGCCTGGGGCTTAGCACCTAGTAAGGCTCAATGAAATACACTGAATTACTCAAACAAAACAAAGGCCATTTTGCTTATCAACACACATATGTTGTCATGCAGAGCACATCCATTATAGTTGTGTTGTGAAAGGATGTAATATGAAGGCAGAATTTATGATTTCAAAGAGAATTATATATATGTCTGAATGGTTCAGAACTGCAGGATGTAAAGAATTCCCTAAGTAGAAGGTAGAAGAATTAAAACATTTATTCAAGCTCCAAAGTAGCAGACCCATGAACTGGCACCCCCATTTTGATATCTTGGTCAAAAGCTTCCAAGCCTAATAAGTCCACCTCACAAGAGTAACCAGGAAGTTACATGATGGCATTAAACCAAATCATATTCATGCTTTCCCCCTCTGGTAAGAAGATTACCCATTGGCCTCAAGCCTTTGCTCAGCACTCCTAGGTCGACATGCATCAGCTCTGCTACCAGCAGCTCCTGAGTCTTCACGTGGGCTTTATATTCGGCTTCAGCTGTAGCTGTCTCTGGCTCCAAGAAAATCTCAATCTCCAAACTGTCTTCTCTCCTCTTATAGAGTTTTTGACGTCATTAAGCATATCTGAATGACCAGAGCTTAGGCTCTGATGATTGGCTCTTGAGTTGGCCCCTCCCTTTAGGACCCTGGGAGGTTCACATCCACATAGATTAGGTTAACACTTAATGAGGGTTAGCCAGCCCCACCTTGGGCCCTATACCAGTCACCAATCCACACCCACATATGTTCCACACCTAATAGAGGTTTGGGCCTGGGTAACTTAGCACCTAGTAAGGCTCAATAAAATACACTCAAAGCAAACAAAAGCCAAACTCTTCAAGGGCACTAAGTGTTAAGGAGCCCATTTTGCTTACCAACACAAAGACTAACTATATTTCCCTCCACTCTATCCATATGTAGTAGGAAGGCCGAATTTATAATCTCAAATATAATCATGTATATGTTTGAATGGTTTGAAATCGCAAGGTATGAGAGATTCTCTAAGTAGAACGCAACAAAA